>PVJA010004943.1:0-82244 GCA_004027025.1 Myocastor coypus | reverse complement strand
TTTTTAAAAGATCCTTTCTTACTCTTTCACTGGCTGCAACTGTGTCTTCAAGGTTGGAAACTCTATCTTCATTTTCGTTCATTCGGCTCTGCCAACTTGTGATCGAGGTTTTATTTTCTTGTATATCTCTTTGAAACTGTTTCATGCGATCTATGTCTTTCCTATATTGCTCCGTCAGGGAGTCCACCATTTTTCTATTGTCCTCTAATTTTTTATCGATGTCTTCTTTAATAGTATTGAAGTCTGTCATTGTGGTTATCCTTTCTCTCTCTAATACAGAGATTATTTCTGTTCTGTTCTCCTTTCTACTTTTGTGTAGTTGTTCCCCTACTTGGGATGCTATTGATTTAGGCATGTCTTTGTCAACTTTAGATATTATTTCTGCTCTGATGTCTTCTATACGTTTCTCCAGCCATTTTTCCACTTCATGTATTTCTTTTTTTACTTCAGATGTTATCTCTGATCTTAGTTGCTCTATAAGTTTCTGCACTTGTGTGTCTGCCTCAGATGCTACCAATTCAGAGGTTTCATCTGTAAATTCTCATTTTCTTCCATGATAGTGTCTTCTGTATTTGGTTTGGGTGGGCACGGGTCCTGAGATTGCCTCCTACTCCTTGTTGTTATCATTTTGTATGGAAGCGACCTCTGCACTTTGGTGGTGTTATGCTGTGTCTATGGGTGTTTGGTCTGGAGACTCCAAGCTGGTTCCTCTACAGAGGTTCCTGACTCTGTGCTGGAGCTCTGGCTGGTAGCTTTTGTGAATCCCGATGGATGTGGTCTGTAGGTGTAGGTGGAGCTTTGGGATTGAGTAGTCCTGGTAGGCTCGTGGAACAGATCGGTTGCCAAAGGAGATATTTGATGGGTTCAGTGCTGGAGCTTGGGCTGGAGGCGTTCAAAAAAAAAAAGGGGGGGCGGGGAAAGGGAAGGTAGGCCAAGGATCCTGACCCAGCCAGCGGTGTGGTTTGGGTCTGGGCTGTAACAGGAAGTTAGTCACGGGAACGCAGAGGCGGGGCAGAGGGGCGCAGGGGGCTTTCCCGCGGTGGGCGCGCGGGCTTGGCTCCCAGCGGTGTGGTTTGGGTCTGGGCTGGAACCTAATTCAACAATATTAAATGAAAGAACTCAGAGGCTACATTTTACCCCTACCTTTCTTGGCATTGTGGTATGTTGCTTTACTTCTCTATGGGGCTGATTTTCCAATCAGATCCTTCCTAGGTCCTGGACATACACCTTTCTCCTTTGCTTCCCCAAGTTGTTATTTTCCAGTGTCTAGATTCCACATCAGGAAGAGGCTAATTGGTGGCTTCTTACTACTGTACCAATCCCTCACAAGTTGACCCAACATAATGTTAAATACCTGGATCTATTAATGCAAATAACAAAGTAGGACAAGCTAAAATTTTTATTAGGAGTGTGATAGTTACATTTGGAAAATGAAAAGCATTAATAATTAGGGAAGGTCTTATTTTGTGCTGTATAATCACTATATAAGCAAATTCACCATGTGATAATTCATTGAACCTGCATCGTACTTGTATTGTTACAGTAATAAGCTACCACAAACTTAGTGACTTTAAATGAGACTGGATCATTAATCTCAGTTTCCAGAGGTCAGAAGTCCCCACTTAGCTATTTCACCGCTGTGCTTAGAATCTCACAAGAGCAAAATCAAAGTGTAGACTTGATGCATTCCTTTGTGGAATCTCTAGAACGAAATCTGCAATGTTTTTTTTTTTACGGATTTTCTCATCCAAATGCAGTTCTACAGCATGGTAGGACTGAGGATTCAACATCCTGGATGGCAGCTGGTGAGGGATTCCTCTCAGTTTCTATCAGCTGCACATGTTCCTGGACCTGTGTCCGTCTTCATGTTTGGGGCCAGCAGTGGTAGCTGAGTCCTCTTCCCACTGGGAATCTTATGCATCTTCTCTTCTACCTGATCTCTCCTGTATTGTTTTACTCTTTCCATCTCCATGAGTCCAGCTGCAGAAAAGGCCCTGCTGGAAGAGAGTTCATGAGTTGACGTGTGTTGTTCCGAGTAATTTAAAATACTCCTCTCAACTTGGAATTGATATTATCTATCAATACTGAGGGGATTTAACTGACATTGGGAGATGCAAAAGTTACCTGTTTTGTTATACAGGTCTTGCTTTAACTTGCCTTTAACCACCCAGCAGAAAATTTTAACCATGGGGCATAAAACATAAAGCTAGATTAGTATGCTGAGCTGTAAATGGCTTAAATCAACAGCTTCCAACATTGCTTGTTTTGCCAATAACCCATTGTGATTATGTAATACTGGATTATGTATACAACTACTTTCTCTTAGTTCAATGAGAAGAATATTTTGTACCAATAATGATTAGAAAAATTAACATGTTTGCATCTTGTGCTCTATATAACTACTATGAGGAAAGCAATCTGCATTTCATCAATTATTGGGAATGTACTGCTAATGTGTTTTGAAACTGTCACATTGTTATGTTTTATTCAAAGTAATAAAAAAAATCAGAAAAAATAAAAATTATATCAATAAAAACACTCTCCTTATTTCAAAGCCTTCACTGTTCATGTGCAGCTTATAGTAATTGAGGTTAATCCCTCACCAGCTGCTGTCAAGGATGCTGAGTCTGCAGTCCTACCAGATTGTACAACAAAATCAGTAAGAAAACACTGGATTTTGTTCTAGAGATTGCAGAAAGAAATGCAACCCAGTACACTTTATTTCAAAGCATTATCTTGGAAAGGTCTCATCACTGTAGAACCTATATTAGTGTTTAATTGGAGAACCAGAGAAAAAGAATCCTGGACTTTTGCCTTTAAAATTCTGAAAAACCCAGTTCTGAGAGCAGCGCAGCATGTGGTACTGGGGACCCAATCCGGGACCTTGCATGTGCCAAACAGGCGCTTAAGACACTGAGCATCCCCCTTGGCCTGTAATATCATCGCTGAGGAGGCTGAGACAAGAGGATTACTGTGAATCTGAACTGTGTAGAGAGATCCTGTTTAAAATAAATAAATAAATAAATAAATAAATACCTACAAAATCTATTATTATGTGATTTTATATTTATAATCCAATACAAAGGTCTTGGACTATATAAAAACAAAGTTGAAAATATTCTTTTTTATTTCTTTTTTTTTCCTTATATTTTAGGGAAGAGCCTATAGGGCATTTAGGCTCTCAGCACTAGATCAGACTCATAGTGATCCGCCTACTTACAGCCTCCCAAGAGCTGGGACTACAGGTACGTGCCACCATGCCCAGTCTCAATTGCTGTCTCAGCACATCCTAGAGGAAAGGCTGGCATGGTGGGCTCTGCAATTGAACCCCTGGTCCCTTTAATCCTTTGAGCTATTTGGCCAGTTCTTCAACATATTCTTTATTTCATTATATAGCCAATAAGCACTCATCAGTTGCTTAGTGTATGCATAAGAAAAAATTCCTGTCATTGGAGGTTTATAACTTGGATAGTTTTTTTTTTTTTTATTTCACAAAATAATTTCCTACACTCTTACAAACAATGCATGAGGGAATACAAATATAAAAAGAAGTAGATAAAGCAAGTCCTGACATTTTCAGCAGACGTAATTTTAGTAAGAAAAAAATGAAACAAATATTGTACAATGATTAGAAATTTAAATCATCGCTATTTGCTCATCATATCACTCTGATTTTTCTGTTTGCTTGAAATTTTTCATAAGCTGAAAATTCACTGTTAAGTATAATAAAGAATCTTGAGGATAAATTTAGCCATTTATTACATATTCATTTAATTCTAATAGTCTTTCTTTTAGGTCTATGATCTAAGTCAAAATTAGGATGCTCTATTTTGACCACAGTGACAGATATGTAACAGTTATCTTCAAACACTGTTTTGCAGATAAAAATAATAGTTATTTAGAAAAATTAACATTTTCTTATTCATGTACTATTTCTAAAATACATGAGGGCAGGGTTTTGTCTTCCATGTTTACCAATGTGCTCCTGATGCCCAGACTTCTGTCTGTCACATAGTAGACATTTAATATAGACTTGCCAACTAAGCAAGTGGATGCATCTTGAGTATGAATGGAAATACTGAAGTGGAAAAGAGAGCCATTATGTGAATATGGGAAGCTTTTCTTCATACCTATTTTAATTTTTCTCTTGTATGGATTTGCATATGTCTTGTGCCCAATACTGCAATTGGTTTTTCTAAGCCATCAAAAAAGATTATGTTGCCTCCCTTGTTAAACTGGAATGAAATGGTGGAATTCTTTCAGGTTGGGTAGAAAGTGATGTATGGAGCTGCGGAGGTAGCTCAGCAGAATAAGTGCCTGCTTAACAAACGCAAGCTCCTCAGTTGGATCCCAGGTTAAAAAAGAAAGGCGGGGGAGGGGGTAGGCTGGGCATGGTGGAGCATGTTTTTAATCCCAGAACTTGGGAGGCTGAGGCAGGAGGATCAGTGTGAGCTTGAGACCAGCCTGGGCTACAAAAGTGAGCTCAAGGCCAGTTTGAACTGCATAGTGAGACCCTGTCTCAAAAACAAACAAACAAACAAAACAGATGTACTGCTCCTGGTTAGAATTAAGACAAAGTAACAATGTCTTCATGTCTCATTCTTTTGTCTTTGAGTTTTGAAGTTCATGATGGAAATCCTGGAGAAAAAAGTCACAGAAGTAACGACATTGCTGAGTATTTCCTACAGGAGAATCACCAAATAGCACAGCAATATGTTGGACTTCTTATAATTTTTGATTGCTTGTTTGTTTTGGTCTTCTTGAAACAGCATTTTGCTGTGCAGTTCAGGCTGGCTCAAGCTCACTGCGAGCCTACTGCCTTAGCATCCCAAGTGCCGGCGTTACAGGTGTGTGCCACCACGCCTGGCCAAGGTTGCACTTTTTGAAGATTAATCCATGGAAGTGTCAGGATCTATGATCTATTTGTCACAAGAGTCAGTATGTTTGGTTGTGAATGATATATTAAACTACAACTTTTCTTACGCATTTGTTCCTTACAAGTGTGTAAATATTTGGAGATGTGGGGAAGAGACTATTGAAAAAGTTTCTTTTGTTTTATCCGTGAGGGATATTTATAATTTCTTTGGATGACAAATTGACAAATCATATAATAACTAGTAATATTAGCATATTAGTATTAGTGTAATTAGTATGCTAATGTTAATAGTACTAGTAAACTAGCAGTATATTAGTATACTAATGTATATTATATTAATATGATAAAATTACTTTAGTGTAGCATAATAGACTGTATCAACATATACTAATATATTATACTAACATATTATTTATACTTCATATATTAAAATTAATGTAAGATGTCAACTCAAATATGGAGATGTCTATATTTAAAGAAATCACCTGTGTATGACAGAATAAACAAACACAAATTTCACTTACTGAAGGAATATTCAGAACCTCTGATAGACTAATATGAGTTGAAAATTCAAGAAAGGGATTTAATAACCAATTTTCAATATGATTTGGCCTAGGGAGATTTTCTTTTTTATGTCATCTTGTTACTAACATTTGATGTCACCTGGAATCAAAGAACACTCATAGACCACTGATGGTGAAGCTTTGGTGCTCCAGAGAACACAAAAAGCCTCTCCTCATTCTTCCTTCACTTTAGGTGAAGTCACTAGGAACCTGGATTTGAATTCCCCATTTCTGCAGGAGCATAATGGCTCATGGTCTACTCTTCTCCCAGAAGACACTAGTACATACTGAACAAATGGAAGGCTGGGTTTTCATTCCAAGCCCACTACAAAGGTACCTGCTTTCACTAGGCATTTAGTTGTTGGTCACCCTGTCCCTTGCCACTGAGACTTCTCCACGAGACACAAGCAGTTCCCATGTTCCCAGTGCAGTAGAGGGAGGGGATAAATTAAATTCTTGAAGGAATCGCATGGACAGCCCTTTACTAAGCAGCCCTCCTCTCTCTGTCCAGAGTTAATATTCAGGGTGACACCTCCCTGTCTTCATGATGAGCTCTTCCCTTAAATTTTCCTTAGTTTTCACTTTGAAGTCTATTACAACTTTGATATACTTCTCCAACGAAATAATTTCATTACATTTTTCTAATTTTTTCATAAGGTAATATTAGTAGCTTCATAAATCTTTTTAATATTGCATATAATGTTGCATATATTTACAAGGCTGCATGCACAAAAATCACATATTTTATACCATACTTTATGGTTCATTTCATAAAATTTCAAAATGTTTTCATCTATTCTTGGTTTTCTCCAAATAAGCAAACATTAGAGGTGGATTGCAAATGTGATAGTTGACCATTCTTTATAAAACAAACTGGAAAACCAAAGGTCATAACTTCTTCAATTCCAGCTTGACCAGCTTACTAAGTGATCCCACGAACTCTCGCTAACCTCCTCGTGCCTCTGCTTTTCATGTGCGAAAGAAGAGAACGCCTTCATTTGCTTTCTAGAAACATGAAACTGGGACACTCTCAACTGGAAAATGTCCTGAGTATGTATATGTTTATATGAGAATCAGTTAAGTTGGCTTCAGAAATTTGAAGTTGGCTTGTGTTTACTTTTAAAAATATATGCACGTTGTGGGAAAATACACCATGCTTTCAATGCACAAAGTAAAAAGATTCCTCCGCAGAAGAAAAATCAATGTTTTTTAAAGAACACTGCCAAGTCATTAAAACTGAGATACTATATTTGGCTTTAATCATTAGAAAGAGTAAGCAATGAAAGCAAAAGAAAAATGGGTATCACCAAGGTACATATTAAAATTTTATTTAATTTTGATTTGCACAAAATAAATAAAATGAGATAATAAATTATTTTTATGGACAAGTATTTTATAGAATGTGGAATATACCATGTGAACATCTTCCCACATTCTGGAGACAAACTATTAAATGTTTGCATGAAACCCTACAGGAATCTGAATCTTAAAAATGAGGAATTCTAGTTTAGAGATAATTAAACATATATTAATAAGATTATTAATGTACCTAGCTGTTTATTTCTTTACAAGTTGTAGTAGACACAGGAACAACATATATACAAATTATCAATATTTAATTCTTAATCACAGAAGAAAGAAAATAAATTAAAATACTTAGTGTTAAGTGAAACACTCCACATAGTAACTTTGCAAACTGATCATAAACTTTTCCTTGTATATATCTAGAAGCAATAAATTTATTGTGTGCTAAAGTACTCACCACAGTGTATGTATTGTGAGTCAAAGCTCTGAGAACTTTTCTGTAATATATATTTGCTTATTAATGTCAGTATGTGTAAGTATCCATCCTGAATGTTTTTCTGTAGTTGTTAATTGAAATAATTAATTTTCAATACCTGCCAGGGAGGATTTTGCTTGTTTTGAGTAAATCAGGTTAACCTTGGTGTTGTACCGATTTTTTATGATCTTCCTCTAGTTGGTCTCATGAAGGAAAGTATTTGTCCCTATTATAATTCTAAAAGATTGTGACCAGATGACCAATAAATATAGAAGGCCATGTATTTTAATAAGGTATCATTGCCCTATAAATTTTTCATTTCTGAAGAGTCAATCTCAAATGATTTATTCAAATCTATTGCACACATTTCTGTTTAGGTAAGAGATTGATTTGTAAAACAAATCTCAATGCTTTAAGTAAATCATTTCCTTTGATGAATAATTCTATTATAAATTAAGCCACTGTTCAGAATAATACCTGTAAATATAGGATTACCAATTAAGAGATGTTTGTTATCATCAACAATTCAATGTTCTAATATCATATCATTTTTCATAGCTAACACAATTCACAGAATGTAAAAACATCTCCTCAGATGCCTCTGGGGAAATGGCAGATTATTTTCTAAGTTGTTGGCTTTCTTGTAACTTAATTCTATGTCACCTCAAACAATTAGTTGCAGTACAATTGATCCATGTGATACTTTCTGTATTAGTTGAGATCTTATTTTGGACATCAAAACACACTACATTGCTTCACATTCAGAAGCCTTACTCCCACCAAAAACACACAAATCCCATGCCAAGGTAACTCATTTACATAAAGCTAATCCTATCAGTTAAAGTATGATACCAATTTTTCGAAGTACTTTACTAGTATATTTTATTAATCTGGGGGAGCTTGATCTATATACATTTTTGTAAGTATAGCAATCATCTACCTTTGCAGTCATCAATATCCATTGGTCTTGAGATATTTTTTGGAATAGAATATATCTCATTTATAAATCAGTTTTCCCTAGCACACATCGCAATGGACACTGACAAATTGTACAATGTCTGTACAGCAAATTAGGATAAGAAATGCAGATGAACATAGCTCCTAAAACCTGAAGGCCATGTTCGTCTTACTTGTTTGAAGATTGTTTCTTATATCGAGGATGCAAATGCAGGTAGGAGAAGCAAAAAGAGACATCGTTTGACACTGGTACCTCTAGTATCAAAAATAAAAATCTAAAAGGTCAGTTATCAAAAAGGTTCAATTTTACAGGGTGCCTGAGCATGTGCCTAAAAGGAACAAAGAGTTAAAAAATCTTGACTTTGGATTGAGTGGGAGATGGTTATCATGGAGCAGAGGAACTGACGCCCTTTATTTTGAGCCATCTTTTTAAGTATGTTTGTGTAGTGAACATTCTACTCCCTGGTCATGACATAAAAATAATGCGTCCCTTCAGATCAAAGACTGGAAACCAAAGAAGAAAGAAAGTATCTCTAGTAGTGAGATATTTCAGGCTCAAATTTTGCCTTTGTGTTTATTGTTGTTCAATTTCTGTGTCATAGATGATTTCAAATTGTGAGCCTCATAAAATGTTTCACCTAGCTGGTGTACATGGTTTTCTCTGTCTAACATATGTGTAGAGGGAAGGAATATACTGTTGTACTCTCTAACACTGGTCAATTTCTTTATACTTCAGAGACACAAAACAGCATGTGTGTCCTTTTACAGATGAATAGGTAAAGAAAACATAGTTTGTGTAAACAATGGAATATTACTTTGTCATAAGAAAGTATAAACTTGAGCCATTTTAAGGGGAATGGATACATTTTGAGACCATAATTTTAGCTGAAGTAAATCAGACAAACAAGGATAAATATCACTAACAATGCTATAATATTTCTCTTATATTAAGACTCTTCTCCCATTTGTAACAGATAATACAGAAACAGGGAAAGAATAAAGGGAAAAGTATATTATAATGCAGCATAGAAAAATATATCTAGGGCTGGGAGCATAGCTCATTAGAATAGTTGCTTGCCTGGCATGCTCAAGGGCCTGAGTTCAATATTGGTTCCAAACGAAACGAAAAGAAAAGGAAAGGAAAGGAAAGGAAAAGAAAAGAAAAGAAAAGAAAAGAAAAGAAAAGGAAAGGAAAGGAAAGGAAAGGAAAGGAAAGGAAAAGAAAAGAAAAGAAAAGAAAAGAAAAGAAAAGAAAAGAAAAGATATCTAAAAACGTACCTTGTCCCAGCACTCAGGAAGCTGAGGCAGGAGGATCGGTGCGAGTTCGAGACCAGCTTGGGCTACAAAAGTGAACTCAAGGCTAGCCTGAACTGCATAGCGAGTCCCTGTCTCAAAAAGACAAAAATAAAATAAAATAAAATAAAATAAAATAAAATAAAATAAAATAATAAAAATTAAAACGTACCTTGGTTTGGAGAATTGGCTTGCATTGTTTGTATGTTTGCTTGTCTACTAGTCTAGCTTTCAATGTGAATATCTTGTAATTAACTTTATAAAGTCATATAAACAATAAGTGAAACTGATACTGAAAAAATACAGTGGGAGAAGGAGCACAACAAAAGAATTGAAATGTGGTATGTACATGCATGTTTTTCCTACAGTGAATGTAATCATTATATATTGCAAGCAGGTAGTGTACTGACAAAAGGAAAATAAAATAAATGTTGATACAGTTCAATGGAACAAGAGTAACTCGGTGACCAGGTAGGACTCACTCGAGGTTTCACTCTCCCAGCCTCCTATAAGTTTCTTTGAATTCTTACCAGTAATTCATCATCCCACTGTTAGAGAACAGAACAGAATGATGGTCATGTGGGAGAACATAATCAGGGCACTTTAGATTTCAAAAATGCCTCAGACAGCATCTAATCTAGTCGTCTCCATTTTTAAAAAGGAGCCATCGGACCACAGTTACTAAAACTATAGTCAGCTACATACTCTCTCTAAATCAAAGTAAGACAGAAATCATTATTTTCTTTGGTTTCTCTTATACAGACCAGTTTGGGCCAGATAAAATAGATAACATGACTGTCTTTAAGGAGGAGACTACAGTCTGACAGGGACTGCACTAACAGAGGGCCCCCCTCCCCTGCCCAAAGGCAACAGCGGCACTTTCTTTATTGTCTATAAAATCCATAATTTATTAACATAACATGGAGTACATAGCCCATATATGTTATTTTTTTACCTGAATAAAAGCACTGGGGAGTGATATGGGGGTAAATAGCAAGGATATAAATAGAGTCACAGGCAGGGCATGGAGGTATACGTGTGTAACCTCAGCACTCAATAGACTGAGTCAGGAGGATTGTTGTTTGATATCACCCTGGGCTCCAAAGTGAGCTCAAGGCCAGCTCCAACTGCATAGCAAGGCCCTGCCTGAAAAAGCTCCACACACGCACACACACACACACACACACAAACACGCATGCATGCATGCGTGTGCACACACATGCACAAATGGATTCACTAGATTAAAGAACTAGAATTAATTAAATTATACTGTGTCATTAACTGCATTGTTTAAGTTATCTGTTATCTTCATCATTTTGAAAGTTGAAATAGCTCTGGCTAAAATAGTAGCCATGAACAAAATTAAATAATAATCAACGTTCACTTTACTAGAGAATGTTGAACCTAACACATGTTCTTTAAATCGCAAGTCTTTCTCCTGTGAAAGCACAGTGACTTGTAAAGTTCTTAAAGGACATGATGCCCTAAACCTATCTGAGCAGCTTCTTTCCAGGACTGCTGAGAAACCAGACCTGATTCAGTTCTGCTTCTCTGAGTCAGCTCTTTGTCTTTGGTGCTTCCAAAAACGACTTGCACTCAAGTCCAATAAAAAAGAACCCTCTGCCATAACTACACTCGAGTTACTTTTCTGAGCTGATTTTTGTGCTGCATTTTCAAATTAGAAGGATCACATTTTCCTTCAGTTCACTGTGGCTTACACATTTAAGCTAGATGACTAACCCATAACTTGAAGTTGGGAAGTGTCAAAATAGAAAAAGAAATAATATGAACCATCACTTACCTCAGGCAGCATTTACTGAGTAGCTACGAAACACCAGGTGTCATTCTGTTAGTATGAAGTCAATAAGACAGCAGCTAACTTTTTAACACCGGTTTAACTGCTGCAGTTCACTTAAACATTAACATAATGTTATTACTAACATTTACTAGAGAGCTATTCAGTGAGAGACATTATTCCGAAATTGTCAATTCATTGACTCTTTAGGGCAATATCTTAAGATAAACAATATTTTTATATAAAAGAAAAAAATAAGACACAGAATGACTGTTTATCGAAAAATTACACAATGAGTAGTAAAAGAGGGGTAAAAACCTCAGAGAGTCTGCTTCTGAACATTTGCAGCTATGGATAAAAAGAGGGGTACAAGCCGGGCGTGGTGGCACATGCCTGTAATCCCAGCACTCGGGAGGCTGAGGCAGGAGGATTGGTGAGAGTTCAAGACCAGCCTGGGAGACAAAAGTGAGCACAAGGCCAGCCTGAACCGTACAGCGAGACCCTGTCTCAAAAAGACAAAAATAAATAAATAAATAAATAAATAAAATAGAGGGGTACAGTGAATAAATTATGATTAAAAGAAAATCTAAGCTACAAGAGATGTAGCATTAGCTTAGCTTTTAAACTAGCTTAGCACATGAGATCATATCTTCATGTGTATACTCCCTCATTTTTTTTTTCTGCCCAGACTATACAGAGACAATAGAGTGTGGACAGTAGCTATTTTTATTACCATAACCCTTTACTATTGTTAACATTTTATTTCAAGTTTTCAGCTAACAAAAAATTTCCAACAATATTCTGGATAGAATATGCTATGTGGGATATGAAATGCGATGATTTTAGTCATTGGATTTCATGTACCTTATCCTCTCCCACTTTTCTGAATGTTAAACAATGTTGGAGACCAGTTACTTAATTTTTATGTTCTAAATTCTTGCGCTGGCTGTGCCATGTATTACACCTATGCTTAGTTTGCTTTATTACTCTTTTACCTGAACAAATTGCCCAGTCCCATGATAAGCCTATTGGACAACAGCTTAGTTTAATTAACTAAGGGATGAACTCAAGTTCCTTTAGGATGTGACCTCAGCCCTTTACTCCTACGTTGTTCAAAACCTTTTCCACTTGGTTCTGCAATACTTGTGATTATTCAGTGTGGTTAGATAATCTTGGAAATCACCGAACCTGATGAAAAGTTAATTTGAAGACTCTGAAGTGCTCTCCTTCACGCCTCAGTACTTGTATGGCTGTCGTCAAAGTTTACACTGTCTCATTTACAGAAATCTCTAGGTAGATCTATTCCAAATTGTATATGATATTTCTTGTGCTCATCACACCCTCATCAACATATTTTGAGGTTATTAATAGCATGATAATTTTGAAGGGTTATGTAAAAGAAGAAGGTGGTTATGTAAAGGAGAGCATCTTAACGCAAACTGAAGGTTCTGCAGTAAAGCCTTAAGGGAAGAGGAATTTGAATGCAAATCAAACTGAATTTTTATTTTTGGAAATATTCTGTTTAAATCTGTGAGGAAACCACTGTCTCTGTGATTAAAACTTGTCTTGTTATTCACTTATATTTGATTACAAAAATTGTTCCTCTTATTTTGATCTCTTTCTCTCTCTTTTTCTCTCTTTGAAACATGTTTGTCAGTAAGTAGAGCCTTGAAACATTTCCAAGTTCATTTAGTTCTTCTTGCCATAAAGTATTGACATTTAGCCGGGCGTGGTGGTGCACACCTGCAATCCCTGCCCTTGGGAGGCTGAGGCAGGACGATCAGTGAGAGTTCAAGACTAGCCTGGGCTACAAAAGTGAGCTCAAGGCCAGTCTGAACTGCATACTGAAACCATGTCTCAAAAAAAAATATTGACATTCACCATGGCAAAAAGAGCAGAATGGAGAACATAGATAACATGTAAAATACTCAGTGGGTTGAATGAATGTGAGACCGTAATTAACGGAGAAAGACTGCTCTGGTTGTAGGATTTCTGGTAAAAATCAATGAGACACTAGGTTATGCTAAAGAAAAGGCAAGGTCCTGTGCCTAAGGATCCTGGCAGCCTCGTCATGCTAGGGACAGTGTCATTCATAGAGCTACTCGTAACGGGTACAACAGATGTCTTTTATGAAGAATAAAAGCGAGGAATGGGATACCTTCCCCACTTTGATCAAGATGGTATTTAATGTTTATATTTGAAAAAAAAAATCATTTCGTATTCTCAGGATCTCTTCATTTGCCTTCAATTTTTATTAAAAGTCACATTTTGGACATTTATAAAAAGAAGCAGGGTAAGGAGATGGAGTGTTGTGGAGGAAAGCAGAAGCAACGCTATTTTAGACAGTAGTCAGAGGAAGAAGGCTAGTGTGACGGGTGATATTTCAGCAGTAACTGTATTTAGCTTCCTATCTTGGTGACACAATACCTGAGAAAATTAAAACAAGAGCAAATGTATTTTGGTTCATGATTTCAGAAGTTTCAGTACAGAATCACTAACTGTGTGGGTTTGGGTGTGTGGAGTGGTAGGACGCCGTGGCAGGGAGGATGAATGGCAACTGTCATTTGCCCCTGCAGCCTGGAGTCCAGGAGAGAGAAGGGAGTCTGTGTCCCTTCCAGAGTGTGTTTCTAGTGAGCTAACCTCTTTCCAGTTGCCCCTAGAACTTAATGGCTCGGCATCCTCCCAGCAGCGCTACACAGGCTTCCCACCAAGCCTGCAGCGTAAGATCTAAATCAAAGCCATCACTGTGGTGACAGGAGGGAACAGGACACCCCAGTGGTTAGTCCATGGAACTCAAGGTCAAGGGACTAGCACAGGCCATTGTGTGCATGGCAGAACGCTCCAGGAAGTTTGAGAGCCAGTAAAGAAGGAAGTAGGATAAATTACAGCACTTCCGGAAAGAAGTGATAAGATGGTGTTTTAGATAGCATGGCACACAGGATGCCAAGGAAATTTAAGACCCCTGAGCTTGTAAGTACAATGGGAAGCCATCCCAACGCTCTGGGAGGGGATGCACTGTGACAAGTAGAATGCCTTAGAAGCATCCTAGGTACCAAGTCTTGAGCAGATTTCTCACATTATGTCTGGGTATTTAGGCCAAAAAGACCATGGTAAGAAGATTGAGAGTTTACAAGAATATGACTGGAAGGTGCTTGCATTGTGAAATAAAATATGGATTCATCTTGTTTGTGATTTAAAGGATAATTTGTGTTGTTCTATGGGATTTTAGGAAAAACAAGAACATATTAGTGGTAGAAGTATGAGAAAAATAATCACTTATCTTTTATTTCATTTTACGTGTTTGGTACAGGGTCTCAGGACACAGCTCAGACTCTAGAGATTCTCAAGTTTTCAGCCTCCCCAGTGTTGGGATTACAGGTGTGGGCCTCCAAGCCCAATCTCGGTGGCCTTAGTCTGCTGATCTGTCTCACCAGTCCTAGAGAAAATAATGATTTTTGCCTATGAGGTTCATAGAAGATGTAGTAAGAAGTGATTAGGTTGCAACTGAGAAAATTAAGATGGAGGGACTTGCTGATAGATTAAATATGTGATTTATGGGGTGAAGGCAGAGAAGGTGATGCACAGCTATAAGCTCTGGAGGCAGAGGAAGCGGGATCTTTTTTTTTTTTTTGTACAAGGAATTAAACTCAGGACTTTGTACTTGGTGGGCAGGCCCTTGTGACACTGACTTATATCCCTGGCCCATGAGCTATGTCCCTGGTACTGAAGTAGGAGGATCTTCAAGAGTTCAAGACCAGCCTTGGCTACAACATGAGTTCAAGGCCAGTTTGAACTATGCCACTTGACCTTGAAATTACAGCAAAAAAAGTTTAAAAAATAGAAGAAACAAACAAACAAACAAACAAACTAAACCAAATTGTTTAGGGCCTGAACAGATACAAAAATGATGGCATACTTTATGATACAGGGAAGTCTGAAAGCAGGAAGCTCATAGGCATGAGAAATCAAGTATTCATTTTTGGCCATGCTAAATTTGAGATCCTTTTAAACTTTCAAATGGGAGCATAGATTTAGAAGTTGGGTATGTGAGCTCACTAGGCGGTTCACTCTATAGAAAGAAAGGATGCAGGATCGACGGAGAAAGAGACAACGCAGTAGCAGGTATTTCTAGCTCTCTGCTTCCCAGGTATATGCTCAAGTTGCATGTCTTCTCTCTCTTTGGCTAGGTGGAGCCTTAAAAATAGCCACGAGAAGACAGTATTCAAGGCTGGACCATTTTGCTTCAGTATGGGAGTCTCAGGGGTTTCTTTTTTCCTCTGGGATTGTCTAGGACACATCTCCAGATGGTAGTTGCTCCATCTGTCTAGGGCTCAGCATGAGAACAACTGACAGCGCGACTCCCAGCTGACTCACAGCGACATAACGTGAGGGAGACACAGAACTTGCCGCTGTGCTTTCCCCCAAAAGGAGACTTACTTGTTAGTGCATCACGGCCTTGTCTGTCCCTAATAATGCAGGAAGAATAAGGGAAAGGGTGACTGATACCCCTGAGCAGTGGCAAAGGGAGAAGCAGAGAAAGGTTCAAGGATTGAGTCATGTGCTGTACCCACATTTGCTAACTACAAACACTGGAAAAGTCTGGATGGAGGGACACATTTTGTATCATTTACTTACTTTAATAATTGCCATGATTCCTATTATATATTTTTGTCTCCAATTGTTTGCAAAAGTGATGCAAAAATTCTCTCTGAAGGGAAAGAAAATTCTTCTTGAGCTACCAATTATAACCAATTCTAGTATGCATTCATCTATTATCTAATGAGAAAATGTCATTTATTTCCAAATTAGAGCAAGTAGAATTTACCGTCTAATTAGCTCCAGTCTGGATAGACTTTTCCCAAAACAATCTCGACAATTGAGCATGGCACAGCCACTAGATGACCTACGGTTTATAATATGTGCTCAGGGTCATCATTTCTTCAGTGTTTTTATAACTGCAGTAAAATTTTGCAACTTATTCTTGTATGTGGCACAGTTTAATATATCATAGTTCAGTACAATATTATGGCATATATCAAAGTTTTGACTGCAATTCCTATTTTCCTTATTGCAAGTCATTTTTAATGACTTTTGCATTTATTTTTAATGAGACATAATCTGTACATTCTTTGAAAAGGATTACAATAACTTAATATACTTATGGAATGTAGAATAATCAGATCAAAATAATAAGCATTTTGATCTTTTCAAATATTAATCACTTTTATGTCTTGGACATTTCATACTCGATCATTCTGAGATACCACGGGTTGTATAATACCACTGATATGTTAATGTGCCAAAGAAGAATTAAAAGTACTTCCTCCAATCAGTGAGTTTCCTGCCTCTTACTGAATTTCCTTTGGACCCTGCAGATCATTATTCTATTGTTTTTCTACAAGGTTGACTTAAGCATTGGTGCATATGACTGAACATGTAAGAATTTTTGACTCTCTGTGTTTTATTGATTGTACTTCACAGGATAACCTCTATTCCATCCATGTTGTTACAAATGAAAACCTTTGCTCTTTTTATGGCTGAATACTATTCCATGTGTAAATATATCTTTTAAAAATCTTTTGTCCACTGAGAGCTTCTTAGTTGATTCCATATTTTGGCTATTGTGAGTATTTTTCAATTATCATGAGAGTGCAAATATTTGTCCTTGATTTTCTTCCCATTTGCATAATACCCATAGGGGAACTGATACATGGAATAGCAGTACTATGTCTAGGTTTTGAGGGATCTCAGTACTGCTTGGCATGATGCCTGTCTTTACTCATTGGTGTGATTATTTATCCTTCGCCTTTAGTTTTACGTCAATTTTAGACGATTTGAACTAACAAGTATTTGCAACCTTCGTGTGGGATGTAGAAAGACTTTCATAGACACACAACTTATTTCAGCCCTGTCATGTACTTTAATCAGAGTTTATACTTGCTTTTGTAATTTTCCACCATGACACGTTGATGTCAAATGTGTGGATGATACAAGAGATGCGAATGTTTCTCAGGCTGATTTTCCTTACCAGATTGTCAAACGCTTCACAACAATGTAAAACTGGTAGTTGAACCAGTGGCCAGAATTGGGTCCATTTATTCCCGGGAATTTTGAGACTGTACTTCACCCTGTATGAATAAATTCATTTCACTGTTGTCCTAATTTAAACTTTGAAGACAATTTAACATAACTTGCGATTTGAAATTCTTGCTTAAAAATTCAGTGCCAAGGCTATTACTAATAAAAATTGCACCACTAAGGGTGACCTCTGGACGAGCAGATATGTTTTTAATGTGGTGAGGCACGCAGACCGACACTGACAGCTGTGTCACAACAAGCTCCTCTTCTCAACAAAGTGAAAGTTTACTTTTGATATTGCTTCTAAAACAACCTCAATTTCAGAAACCCTAAAATATTTTCAAAGAACAGATATTTATTGTTTGAAAACTACCAGATCACTTTTCTCTAGTTTCCTTTCATTGATCCATCTCAGATAATAACGTGGTTATTGAGATACTGAGAGTTTGTTTTGAATGTTAGCATGAGAGAGAGAAAGAGGAATAGAGACAGAGGCAGAGACAGAGAGAGAGAGAAGAGAGAGAGAGAGAGAGAGAGAGAGAGAGAGAGAGAAAACAAGAGAGCCACACAGATAGAAAAAGAGACAGAGAAACACAGAGATAAGCTCAGTCACAGAGAGGCAAGGCCACAAGCTCGACTGCTGGAAGGAACACACAGGTGCAGTGAAAGAATTCTGTGGTCAGAGGTGATTGTGAGCAGCAGGCTGAGACAGAAAATGAGAATGCAAATTGGGAATGAAATGAAGGGAAGAAACATGCATGAGGATCAAACCTAGATCTGCTTTCTAGGTTTCTAGCAGAGCAAGTCAGAACCAGAGCTCCTTTTCCCTTTTGAACTCTGCCTCTTAAGGCAACGTCATCTGCTGTAATGGGTCACTGGCCCATTTAAATCAGTCGTGAAGTAATTTTCAATTGAGGGGCCAGGGCGATAGCTCAGTAGAATAAGCACTTGCCTGGCAAGTGCAGAGTCCTGAGTTCAATCCTCGGTACTGGGGAAAAAAAATTAATGAGCTCCATCTGTAGATCAAGCAGTTTTATAGTTTCAGAGGTATAGTAACAAAACAGACAGAAATCATGGCCTTTAAGGAAGTCACGCGTCAAGAAGCATTCATTGAAAAATGTTTTAAAGTGTGGAAGAGTAATAAATCATCGCAAAGAAACATGTTAGGAAAGATAAGAAATACAGGAAGTAGACAAATATTTTGAGAACATTTCCCAGAGAAAGGTGAAAACTTGAGTGCTATAAACTCTTCCTTGTTCTGTGAAGAGGGTGGCCTGCATGGCTGGACTTAGGTGAGTTGAGAAGGGCTTAGGATGAAGGATAAGAGAAGCAAGAGGGTCCAGGGCCACTTGGGTGCTGTGAGGATTAGTGTCTATATGGGATAAGTTAAGTCTGGAAAGTTTTGAGTTCCACCACAAGAGAGGCTTGGTGCTTTACCTATTCTGAGGGATTGGTCATTGTTCTATCCAATTGAACAATTAAATGTTAGCATTAAAAACTTTTATTTTCAATTTCACTTATAAATGGAAGTTTTGTGGTTATGGCATTTACATTTAAAAAGTACTACATTGCATGTAGCAAATTGCCTGTAGCCGTGTTCTTTAATTACTGGTTAGATAAAAATAAATAAAGCTAAATATATAAGAAAGACTTTTTGTGAGCAGGTTTGAGGTAGCAGTTCTGGTTGCTGTTATCTGAGTTTCAGTCATGTGAGAGGTGTGCATGCTCATAAGTCACAAACTACACAAATATGGAGGACAAATGAGGCCTTCTCTGATAATTTTCCTTAGGAAACATTTCCCCCAGGTGAAGCTGGAGATCTCTTTCCAAGGTCATGGTACCGCCTGCCCTCCATGCATTGCTCTTCAGCAGATGTTAGATATCCCAGAGAGCAAAACCCAGGAATAAATGAGAATTTTTACAAGTAATGTCTGCAACAAACCAAAAGTAAGATTGTTTCCCACTAAGGCAGGATTTGTGGACTTGGGGAACAGTAGCGCTCACTTCAAATGCTGAAACTGCACCAGCATAACCTCACTGCAATCCATAAAATAAGAGCAGCATTCCAAACACTGTGAATCCCAAAAACAGTAGTTTAATTCACAAGAAACAAACAAAGAAAAACATTTTTTTTTTCTGGGCAATTTTGCTTTAGATTTTCTTCTCCAGGTGCCTTCTACAGGGGGCAGAAGCTAGGAACTCAGCCCCAGGAGCCCGGCCAAAGCACTGACAAGACAGCTGCAAAGATGGAAATCAAATGAGCAGGCTGTGGAGCAAGGTTCTCTGGAGACCAATAGGTCTAGTGAGAACAGGGCACGGAATTATGGGGCAGAAGACAAGCATGGTTTTCAAAATACTTCCTGTCTCTCCTGACTTATAGGGGGGATTCTCCAAATAGTCTGCTTACTGGGCATTTCAAAGTAGGTAAGAAAGTGAAGAAAACATGTCATAGGCAGGCACTCATAGGCCAGAACCCAGGGCATTACTGCAGAATATGAAATTCCTTAAAATATAGCTATCCATGGTTGGCTCTTGTGATATAATGATGAAAAGCTAGACATTGAAGTGAGTAGGACAATTTATATGAGTAAATGAAAAACACTAACTTTGACAGACATTATAGGGCACACCTATAATCTCCTCGCTGCAGGAAACTATGACAGGAGACTTCAGATTTGAGCCAGTGTGGCAATTGAGTGTTTTAATGAGACCTTGTCTCAAAATTAAATAATAAATTGGAAATGTAGCTCACTGTGAAGGCCCGGAGTCCATACCTCATGACAACACACACACACACACACACACACACACACACACACACACACACGCACACACGCACATGCGCACGCGCACACACACATACACATGCATAAATATTAAATTCGGGGTGCCAAAAATCCACATGAATCCTAATGTAGTCATTTAGAAGTGTGTCCTTTGCTATCTGTCTGGGCTCTACTCCATCTGCTAAGAAGACCAACACAACACGGGATTAGATGAGGCAATGCCAATGCGTGGTCCTTAGCAGATATTCAGTGCATTTGAGCATTGATATTTGAAAGCTGTATACTCAGAATTTCATGCTTATAACTGTTATCCTCTCACATTTCCATCACAGAAATTCTATATCATCATGAAAATGGAGCCGGGCGTGGTGACACACGCCTATAATCCTAACACTCGGGAGGCTGAGGCAGGAGGATTGGCGCAAGTTTGAGACTAGCCTGGGCTACAAAAGTGAGTTCAAGGCCAGCCTCAACCACATAGCAAGACCCTGTCTCAAAAAGACAAAAAAAAAAAAAAAAAAAGGACACATGTACTCACTCCACTTGCCCCTACTAAGAAAATAAACAAAATCATTGTATAATTCATTCCCTTCTTAACCTTTAACGACTTTCCTTTGCCTTTTGGGAACAGTGAAGGGAAAAGCACAGAAAGACTACCCAGAGCTGTCACGGCATCCTTTTGTGGTACGTTTCCTTCCTCCTCTAGAAGTCCGCATTTCTACACGTGAGCTACGCATGGAAAAGGGAGCCAGTTTCAGCTCCCTCCTCTCTCATGTCTCCACTCCCCCAACCCCCCTCAGCGTACAAGGTCATTAATTGCTATTGGGACTTTCATAAACCCTCGTCTGCCGATGGGGTGAGAACTCTATTGTTAAATGTATTATGGCAGGACTGTCTTTGGAGATTGCCTGCTTGATTGCTTTGTAAAGGCCCAATGGCACACAGCAATTAAAATCCATAGACCTCTCTAACCCTTCTGATGTTTTATGGGCCTTTTTGTGTCCTTCGGTAGAGTTTACCATTTGTGTATTTCCCACTGCGTCTCTGTTTCAAAAGTCTAAGTGGGATGTTTTATATATATTTTTTTTTATCCACTGTGATAAAGCTAGTTATACATCATGGAAAAGGTTAATGAATATTTTCAAAAGGAACATATGCTTTAAGTGAGGTGGTGAAAGTTATACTAAAAAATGGGCATATACAATGAATAGTATTTTCCCAATCTTATTAGAGTTAATTTCTCTGAACGTCCTAAATACCTGTGGTTCCTAAAGTAAAGCAAAGCTTACAAGATGGAGTTGGCCTCGCAGTCAAGGAAGCAACTTCAGTGTATGTGGAGAGCTTCCTCGGCACCACGTGTGTGTCAATGCTAGAAGTTTCACCCAGAAAGGGGGCTCGGTAAGCAAGGAGCCCAGTGCTTTGTCCAGATGAGAGAAATCTGATATCTAATAGGAGGAACAGGGAAGGGGAACTCCACAGTGCACAGAAGGACAGCAGGACACATGAGGCCGAGAGACAGTCCCCAAATCCTTCAGTCTCACAGTTCCAGGTCTCTTCCTACTTTCAGTGCCAGTATCAGCAGCATTCACAACCTAGCCGTGAACTCAGCCATTCCTGAAGCCCGAAGTCACGTGACATTGTAATTGCTTTCTCGGTCTGAACGCCTCCCTCTCCCCACTTTTCTCGCTCCCTTTTACTTCGCTGTGCTCTCACAAACTCAAAGGGTCTTCAGATTTCTTCACTGAAAAAATGGGTTGCACACTTTTAAAGCAAATTGTTCAGTGCTCAGAGCTCCTGAAGGAAAAGTATGAGTGAATTTCAGGCAGTGTGCCGTGAGCTTCGTACTATACACTACAAAAAGCCCACATACTGTATTGTGCAGCTTCACCAACTTTAAGGATAGGATAGGTGGTACACCTGAGAAACCTTCATTCTCACTTTGTGTACTGAAGCTAAGAAGAAATAGTTATCCTATGCGTAGACACTGTGAAAGGAAAAGAAAATGAATAGGCCGATGATATCTTTATATTTCATGGAGAGGAAACTGGTGTTTTAAATCTCAACATTGGACAGTCATAAATCAGGAGAAATAATTCCTTGTCTACCTCCACAGGATTCTCATATACTTATGGATATATATTTCAATATCATACTTACAATTTTTAAAGTTGTTTATTGGTACATTTTATATATACCTAATGATCCATTCTTCATAAGAAATTTGTACCTTTAGATGATGCATTTTGATTCTTCCTTTTCTTTCCTATTTATCTACTATCCTTAACCTCTCCTGCCCTCCTTATTTTTAAAAGTTTTGTTTTCAGTTTTGCCTTTTTTTATTTTCCCTTCCTTCCTTTCCCCTTCCTCTCTTCCTAGTTCCCTTTCCATTTAAATATATTTTTCCTACTTCATAATATCTATTATATAATTTGGTCCTTATTTCCATGTTTTACGTCGCACATCAGAGAAACAAGGTGATCGTCACCCAAGTGTGCCTATGTTCTTCACTTAAGACTATGGTCTCAAAGTACATCCATTTACCCAGAAATACCTCAAGGTTATCCTTCATTCTGACTACGTAGTACTCTGCTATTTATCATCCATGCACTGGCTGGTGGGCATTTGGTTGCTTCTAAGAGTTAGTTGTTACAAACTCTGCTGCAATAAAAGGGAGTAGGACAATAACAAGAATTTTACTAGGCCAGTAAAATGGGACTTCTGGTTTTAGTTTTTGAAGGATCCCCACCTCACTGATTCCCACAGTATTTGCACCAACACTCCCACCAACCGTGGAGAAGGGCTCCTTTATCCCCAAATCCTCATTCGCCTTTGTTAACGATCGATTTCTTGATCATTGTCACTCTTTCTGCAGGGAGATATAATTCACTATTGTTTTAATTTACAGCTCTCAAATGGCCAGGGATGTTGAATGCTTTTTCATATATTTATTTTCTCTTTCTATTTCATCTGAGAAGTGTTCATTCATTTCAGATGCCTATTTTTTAAATTGGATCTTTGAATTAGGGAGGGGTCTGATTTTTTTTTTTTTTTTTTTGGTTCTTTATGTATTCTATATATTAGTCCTGAGGAACAGCTAGTAAATGTTTTTTCCTACTCTTTCTTAACTCTGTTGATAATTTCTAAAAAGAACATGGAACTTCCTTTTCCCCTGTCCTCCAAAAGAGACTCAAGGATCAGTCGAACAGGATAAAAGAAGCAGAAACAACTCCAAACAAACTCAGGCACTTTATCTCCAACAAAGCGGCTAAACAGCTCTCTGGAAAAACAACAACAACAACAACATAACTTCATTAATGCATTGTACTGGAGAAATTGACTTTCCACATGTCAATATTCAGGTCTCTCACTATGCACTTAACTCGTATTAGTTTTTTGTTTTGCTTTGTCTTGTTCTGGTATAGGAATCAAACTCAGGACTTTGTGCTTGCCAAGAAGGTGTTTATGCAACTGAGCTATATCACCGGCTTACTAAAATCAAAATGGATCAAAGATTCAGTTATTAAAGCAGATACACTGTTAACTGAAAGAACAGGTGGAACTCCTGAACACATAAATTTGTAGGCAGAAAGTTTATGAAAAAAAAAAAAAAAACAGCATCACAGGAAATATTACAAAGAATCAACTGGGATCTCATCTTATTAAAAAATTTAAATATTATTTTGTAAGTTATTATGTCAAGGCGCCACTGCCTCAGCAGTAAGCTAATTTTCTTTAGTAATATTTTCTAGAAATATATTTTCCATTCTGTAGTCTATACCTTTGATATTTTCCTGTTTTACTTGGTTGAAAGGTATATTTCCATTTTATTTTTATTAGAATTATTTTTATTCTTGTTTTTTAAAGAATACAAAGTATTAAAGAAAGAAATTATTAGAAATGACAGAAAAAATGTACATGTCTGTATATATGAATATAATTGGTTGCCTGTGGAGGTGAATATTTTTCACACTGTATTTTTCTGTTACTTGAAAACTTAACATTGGGAAATGGTCTTTTTAATTGTAATAGTAAATCAAATATATGTGAACCTGCCACTTTCACATAAAATTTGTGAATACAGTATTTATTACATCACTGAATATGAGCATTTATTTATTTATTTATTTATTTATTTATTTATTTATTTATTTTTGAGGTACTGGGGATTGAACTCAGTACCTTGCACTTGCCAGGCAAGCACTTATTTTACTGAGCTCTCTCCCTGGCCCTAAATATTAGCTTTTTCATATTGTGAAGTATGACGATTTTGTGTTGCCTCAGCATGATCCTCAGCACAGGTTAGATTTTCTTTTCCCAGTATCTGAGCTAAGTTTCTCTCGTGGGGTTCTTGTCCTCTGTGCCCTCCCAATTCCTTGGCATGGTAGATTGAGGTATGCACTGCAAACAGCCCCATCCTGGTGACTCCTTCTGAATAGGCCAGTGAGACACAAGCTATTGCTTCACTCCCAAACCCACTCCACTCTGGGCCATGCTGATATCTCATGGAGAATGCCTCTCTGTCACAGCGTGTCCTACTGAAGCTCTAAAACCGACAGTCAATGCCTTTTGGAAGTTCCTCTAAGGAAATGCCCTGCACCCAAGTGAGGGCTTTGGGACACAGGTCTTCCTGATCTATTCTGTTTCGCATATCTCGTGCTGGGCCAGTGTGAATCTCATAGATAGCTTCTATTCTCCAAGTAGAGTACCAAGCATCCGGTAGCAACAGGAAATATCCAGTATGTATGCTGTCAATTCTTGTTCCCTATTTTATTGGAAAATTTCTAACAAATTTATTCTATTTATGTGATGAACATAATTGGGCACTGAAATTCCCAAACAAAACAATAACAAAAATGGTTTGACACAGATACCTATTTCTGATTAAGTACAGCTTGTTACATAGACCAAACTAAAAATTATGTTATTTTTCCATCTTAATCAGTAATAAAGAGCTAAACAACGATACACTAATCCAAAGCCCCACCAGATCAATTTTTTTAGTCAAAAGCCCAACTTGTTATTTACATCTCAATATTTTTCTGTAGTGTATTAAACATCGATATTTATTATGTGAAGCAAATATTAGGTCTAAAGTAAATAAAATAAGTACTTAGATTCTCTTTTATAAGTTTGGGACTGTTTAAAAATGCCCATCTATGGATGGGATATTCTAAGAAATTGTCCATTTTATCAGTAATATAATAATATTTGATGACATTAAATGTGTTAGAGGATAAATATATTTAAGTACATAAATACATTTCAGAATATTAAGATTTTCTTCTGTGTGTGCTAGCTCTTCACTGAACTCTAGTTACTTTGCAAAACCTATGAAGTCCCTCTTGTTAATATGGTGAGTCTCATGCCCTCACCAAGCATCATTCTACCAGGATTTGAACTTGTTACTTCTGTCAAGGTGATGAATTTATTTTAATTAGGTGAAGATTGATTTGGATATTTTCAGAAAGCATTAGTATAATAACTAAACTATTGAATCATAGTGTCATGGGTTAAGTCCTTCCTCAACTTGGTCATTTTATTCATTTCCCCTGGATTACTGAGTCTATTTCACAATAGATTCTGTTGACTCCATTCGATTCATATAAACCATAGTGTATAAAAAACTATAATGACGGCCTGGGAGGATAGTTTGTCAGTCTAAGTGCCTGCCTGCCAAGCACAATGACATGGATTTGATCCATGGTGCCACATGCTGTGCTACTCGGGAACCCCCTGTGTGGCATGCTGGCCAATAATACTCCAAGTGATGGTGCATGCCTGTAATCCCAGCACTGGGGAGGCTCAGACAGGAGGATCACTACAAGTCTGAGCTGCGTAGCAAGACCATGTACCAAAGACAAGACAAACAGAAAAACTATGATGAAACTTAGAACACTGGAGAAATTTTCCATGTTACTTTAATGGAGTTAATGTATTATTAGCAACAAAACTAGATAAGGACAATGTAGTGACACAAACATTTAATGCTGTTCTCACTGCTGTATAAGAGCCATTTCAAAATAAAATACAGTTCTTTCCCCCAAAATATCTAGAAATTTATCATCATGGTACCTAATTCCAAATGCAATCAATGCACCAGAATAAAAACACTTATCCCAAGAACACAATAAGATTATTCTTGCTTAAATGAACTCAATATAATTCATCATAACTATACATTAAATGTAAAGATATAATCTTTGGAAAAAGTAAAAGAATCTAGAAATATATTATATATAGTTTCTGTATGCATTATGCATTTATACTAAAGTTGTATATATGTAGAACTAAGGAAGATGGCAGGTCACATATGTCCATACATGTATGCATGCACACAATATCTATATCTATGTCTATTTATTTATGTCTGTATTTAAATCTCTATCAAAGCTATTTCAGATATATGTGTACATATATGTATATCCTTATTAATCTTTATATTATATTAATCTTTATAAAATAAAATATCTTATTAATAGTAGTAACATTATTAAAAGGATATATGAGACTAAATTTACTCAAAGCAGTACAAGATATTTGGAGAAAAATGCCAAACTTTTTTGAATTTTAAGGAAGAAAATCCTTATATCTGATACTAACTATAACAATATGGAGAAATAATACTATAAAAAGAATATAATTTTAATATATAGATACAACAATGTGAAACATCTTGAAATATTTTAAAGAACTAAGTAATTTAATTATTTAAAAAAGATAATGTATACAAAATAGAAATAAATGCAAGAAATTTTCAAAGATTAAGGTAAGAAGATTTTTAGTACTGGTTCAATAGCTCAGCGATTAAAGTGCCTGCAAGCCGGTGCAGGGTCCTGGAGTTTGATTCCGGGGGCCTGCAGGGTCGGCTCTGCCTCTGGAGCTCACTGAGACGGCAATTAAAATTGGGCATGGAGGCATGCACCTGTAAGCTCAGCTCCAGGCAGAATGCTGTAAGTCCAATCTAGTAGTGAGACTCTGAACACCATTTTAAAAAAAATGTTGAGAAGGTTTTTTTTTTTTTTTCTTGTTTTCAAAATGACACATATTGTAGCTATGAAGTCATAGTGCTGAAGCATATAGTGCTAGCACAGGGATATTTACATTGGAAGGGCAGCCTATGTACAAATCAAAAACATATGTAGCCATTATATTTGTGAAACGCCAGCACCACAATCAATAGTTAAGATTCTCAATAATTAATCCAGGCATACACATTCACTCAATCTTTCTTTTAATATCAGGTTACATAAATAGAAGCAAATTCTAGATTTAATGAGTTACAAATTTTGATAAAAAATTTCAAATTCATAGAATAATCTTTTTAAATAGAGAGGAACATCTGAATAGATTACTCATGATTTAATGTTAAGTGAAAAATAAATTAATAGAATTACAAGCATATTGCTTGTGTAACCCACTACCCATTGCTATGCAAAATACCCAGCCCTTACAATTTAAAGGAGGGGAGCAACTGGCTCACACATTCAGATTTCCTCTCGTCTGTCTCCGTGATGAGTGCTTTCTAGTCAGAGGGATTGGTGGAGCAAAGCTGCTCACTTCAGGACTGACAGAAGCAGAGCAGACAGAGAGCACTAGTGGAGATGCGTCTTTCAAAGGCACACACTTAGTGATGCCCCTCCAACTGGACTCCACCTCTTAATAGAACAACTACGAACCTCTGTGGGCTGCTTCCAGTCCACGATATGATCAGCTCTTCACTAATCTCTTTCTGCAGTCAATTAACAATGATAATGAACTGACACAGTTCCATCATTCAGCAACGTCCCACACAATGTCTCCTTAAATCATATTTAATCACTGAATTAAAAATAAAAATTTTGTGATTCATTGAACATGATATGTACAACTATCCTACATACAACCCAAAACACACTAATCTCTTCCCCACAAAAGTCAACAACAAGCACTTTGCTCAAAATACTAAATCAAAGTCACCCCAGGTACTCAAAACAAACTTTTAGCTGTGAAACCATATGAGATTATAAAACCAAACTGATCCCAAGACAGAATGGCACAGGGTAAGCATTGCCATTCCAAAAGAGGGGAAGGAAGGAATTGAACCAACAGTATGGAAATGAGATTGAAACTCAACAGAACAACCATTAAATCTCACAGCTCTGTGTCTAGCATCCAGAAAACATGGTAATAACATGTGTTTGTAGCAGAATCATGTAACCCCACCCTCATGGTTTCCCTGTGACACTCTACATGTCTCCTGACTGAGTGGGCTTTGCTTGCTACTGAGGCTATCCTCAACAGACGATCCATGTTCCAAATTCCTGAGGTCTCACTGTACCTGCAGCTTCATTTCAGCTTCATTCCTACGTCATCCCATACCTTCCTCTCCGGAGTGCATTGGCTGGACTCCCAGATCTTCGTTTGAAATCTGGAGTCAGCCCCATAACCCCTCATCTCTGTATGTTACATACTAGTTAGCACAGCATCACCTGGACAGTGCCAAAGTCTGCCACGTGCTTGAGCTGCACGAAGCTGGGCCTCCTTGGATCATGGCTGCACCATCCTCTGAGTACCTGGATGGTTGAGTAAGATGTAATGAATCCTGAGGAGCCAATGCCTTAGCTGTCCCTTTCTCAAATATGGGCTTGAAGGACATCCTTGATCAGTGAAATACTTACACATTTGCATTCTTATAAAATACAAGGTGTCTTTGATTTTAGGTTGGTCTTGAAGATTTCTTTTTATTTGTCTTCCTTTCTTTTCTCAGGACATGGGTAAAATGCATACAGACTGCAGATGCACTGTAACATGTACTACCCTGAGTTTAAATCCCAACTGACTTTTCATTCCTATTCAAACTTCATGTGCCTAGCCTTTACTGTCCACATTTGTATCAGCATTCTGTTATGCTAAGCTCTTTTCAGAATTTTGGATCATGTTCTGCTTATAGCATCTTAGAGCTTTACTAGTCCACATCTCCAAACTTCTAAGCCTTTCCAAATATCTTTGGCAAATCAGTTTCAACGACCTCTGAACCATATGGCTGGACAGGGTTACAGTAACACCCTCCATTTCTTTGGCACTCTTTTCTGTAATGATCATCTTTCCTAGATTACATATATATATATATATATATATATATATATATATATATATATATATCTGCTACCCACAATTTGAAGGAGTAGAGGTTGATTTCAGACTCACACTACTCAACAATTCAGTCCATGTTTGAATTACTCTGAATCAAGAATATCAAGGCAAATGGTTATGATAGTAAAAAAATGCTTACTTTATAATATCTGGGAAGCAGAATGGAGAAAGACAGTGAGAGATACAAAAAAAAAAAAACACGACATAGAAACCCACCTACAAGTGGGGCCCACCTTGCAGCAGCACATTCAGCCATGAGCATACAGTAGCTCATGATCTTCTGCAGAAGTCTCCTAATCCATTCCAATTGGTAGGATTGTCACAGATTACATCATTCATACCAAATGGCTCAAAGCACAGAAAATAGTGCCACACAGAGCATCATTATTGATGTGTAAATTTCTTAAGTGAGCTGTCTTAACATGAGTATGGTGGATAAATCATGGTTTGTATACACAGTCCAAAGGGACTGAGTAGTATAAAAAGACTTTAGCTAGGTTCATTGCATTTTATTTTTCTGAAGAGTATTTACAGCAAATGTAAACACTGGCTGATTCTTATTGATGGACATATTTTTCCTCTATGCTTGAAATATTTCATAAATGTATAGCAGGAATACTCTTTGGATATCTGTTATGGTTTATATAAGAACATCCTACTGAAGCTTCATGTGTTCAGAGAGGAGGATTTAGGAGATGACAGAGTCATGGGCATGTTACTGGTGAATGCGTAACTGGTGGGGCTCCGCAGGAAGAGGAAGTACAGAGTGCTGGAACCTGGGAGGTGTTGCTCTTCTCTCTCCCTCCACATTCTCCTCCCTCTTTTCCTCCCCTCCCCTTCTCCCTGCCTTCTGCCTCCCCTCCTCCTCACCATCCTGCAGCAGCTGCCCTCCATGAATGCCTTTCAACCAGGGCAGTTCTTCCATGGCACCATCTAATCCTGGGCTGAAACTATGAGACAAGGTAACTTCCTGCTTTAAGTTGTAGGTGCCAGGGATGGTTTCCGAGGGAGCAGAAAGTGACCAAGCCAAGACATTCTCTGTGCATTTGTACCACCAAGCAATTCTTTAAAAGGTGAGATACTGATACAGTAGGTCTGGGGCCCAGTGTGGCTGGCATGAAAACAGGAAGGAATGAAAATATCAATAGAATATTTATAATTAAAATACACAGGAAACTATTTAACCCATTGACAGGTTTTATTTAAGTCATTGACTCAAAATATCTAAGTGGATAGATAGATATCACTGATAAATATGTGCAATATGCTTGACTTTAATCAGGTAAAATAATCTGATTATAGATTTGAGAAATTTATATAAAAAATACAGGTATGCAGTGAAGGAGGCAGTGTAAGGTCAATTCTTGTACCATTTTTAATTTAAGAATTTGTTATGGTTTATGTCTAGTTGTCCCCCCAAAGCCTCATGCAATCATGGGGCATGGCTTCAATAGATTGAGACTTGATTCATGATTGTGTTTTAAAACTGATGGGATTATTGGTCTGAGTAAGACTGAGACTATGGGTGTGGTCTAGGGCAGATATCCTAAGGTGGAGAGCCTGAATGTAATATAAAGAGCGACAGAGAGACACACTCAGCTGTTGCTGCTGCTCTGCTGCCCTGATTGATTGGCTGCCTCTGCCACCATTTTGTTGCTGTTCTGCCACTATGAACTGGATTCTCTCTTCTCTGTTCCACTCAGCCTTAGGCCAACTGAATATGGACTGGAACCTCCAGTAACTGTGAGCTAAATAAACCTTCCTTCCTTCATTTTGAGTGTCGGGTATTTGTCCCAGCAGCGAGTAGAAAATAACTAAGACAGAATTATTACATAAGGGCCAGCAAGATAGCTCAGCGAATAGCACCTACTTAGGCAAGCACAAGGACTGAGGTTCCATCATCGGCACCACATACCACACTGGCCCCACCCCAGGGTAATCTGAGCTGGCCACCAAGTTTGGGCATGATGACACAAATATGTAATCCCAGCTCTGGGGTGGCTGAAAACATGAGGACCACTACAAGTCCAAGCTGGGTAGTGAAACCCTGTACTAAGTACACTAATACATTTTTAAAAAGATTTATTACAGAGATTAAGTTTTAAAAATGCATATGGAAGAAGAATCATTCTGAAGATATTAAAAACATTTTCTCTGTTACATAAATTTGGTAGTTTAAAACAACATAAATTTATCACACAACTCTGAAGATCATAAGATAGGTATAGGTCTGAATAGTCTAAAATTGTCATGTTTTAGGGTTACATTTCTTTTCATAAACTGTATGGAAAAATCTATTTGCTTGCCTTTGCTGTCTTGGAGAAGTCTCCTAGAGCCCTTGGACTGGGGACACCTACTTCCTCCTACTTCAAAGCCAGCAAAGTCAAATCTCTCTGAGCACTTCTTCTACCCTGAGCAATTACTTAAAGTCTATCTTAGGAAAATTTCTAAAAATTCCACTTACCCTGCTGGATATTATAGGTAATTTTCTTATTAGAGGGTATTTACCAAGTGACACCCACAAATTTCTTCTGACTATGTAAAATAGCAATGAAGAAGATACAAGTTAAGGACAACTTTAGGAGATCTTTATTCTGTCTGTCTCAATTGTGAGAAATATTACCATAGGAAACAGAGCGTTATTCTTAATTAGCAAAGAAATACGAGCAAATCACAATAGAATCACGTACAAGGTGAGTAAACACAAAGGAAGACAACAGAAAAAAAACAAAAATGAGTATCTATCAAAAAAAGAACAAAATTAGTTTACCTCTAAAATAGTCATAGGTATACATAAGAAAACAAGACCAACACAAATAAACAAGTGAAATAAACACAATACTGGAATATATGCAAAAGGATTATACAAGCTGAAAAGCAATATCAAATGTGTGGATGAGAAAATTTTTCTTTTTCCAGACGAAATTATGAAACTGGCATCCACAGATATTAGACAAGCACAATAAATTAACAATAAAATTACAAAATGACCAAAATTCAGGTAGAATAAAATGCTAGCTAACAAAATACAATAGTCTACTTCTTCTCCATCATGCTACATTCTTGAGCAATTTCTTACGCTTTCTTCAAGAATCAAAATATTTTCTTAAATATTTCAGATCATTTTAATGATATTTGAAATTAAAAATTAAATACATTTCCTTATGAAATGTAAATTAAATGTATCTCTGGTAATTTTCATCAGAGTCACTGATTTCTCTACAACATGTGACATGGAACAGTTTACAAGAAGGAACTGTAAATGACATTCACAGAGGAAAGAATTGCAGTATCTCCCTCTTTCTCATAACCATAAATAAGAAAGATCATCCAGCTAACCTGATATCATCTGCTTTTTATTAAATTTACAATGATAAATTTGGTCCATTAATTATAATGGATATTGGCTTGGGAGATAGCTCTGCAGTCTAAGCGCCTGCCAGGCAAGTGCAAGCTCCTAGGTTCAATCCCTATATCACATGCCATGCTGGCCTTGCCCTCAGCTGGCCATTGGCACTGGGAGTGGTGGTGCACACCTGTGATTCCAGCACTGGGGAGGCTGAGGCAGGAGAACCAATATAGGTATTAGCTGCTTAGTGCGACCTTGTACCAAATAAATAAGTAAACAAATTTTAAAAATTATAATAGATGTGATAATTATGATATTAAATATTCTACATAATAAACTAATATAACATTTTAAGACATCAATTTTGAATTATGCATTAAAACATTAAGCTTATATCCTTGAACTGATAAACTATTTCTTAATTATTTGTTTGAGGAAAATAAATGTCAGCCCATAGGCATATACTAAGCATTCATTAGTAGAACATTTTTATCCCAAATAAAGAAATTTGTAAACACTTGACTGCATGAGACTGATTAATTATATTATGACATAATCATAGGATGAAATATTATAAAATCACAGATAACTATCTATCTATCATCTATCTATAACCATTATGCACTCAAAGTGAGAGAAAAATTACTAGCTTCAGAAACTATATAGTACAAGTAAAAACATAAGCATATAAAATAAAGTGACCCTATATATTAAGTCCCCATATATTAAAGGTTTTCTTTCAATTGTGGAAATAAATGCATTTTTCTTTCAGCCATTTCTCTATTTTTCATACTTAAAAAAATAACATGTAAAATGTTAACAAATAAAGAACCAAAAGTAAAAAAAATAAACATTAAAGAGGGAAAACTTCTAAATGTTAATGAAACAGAAATTATAAAGTTATAAAAGGAAATATGCTGTATATTAATGATTGGACTATTTTTTTATTTCTGATGGGAAAAGGAATATACTGGTAATTAGAAATTAAAAGTGGAATCAGAAGCCTTATCATAATATATTGGAAAAATTACTTGGAAACATTTTCTAGCCAACTAAAACATATTAAACTCAATAATTCCATAAAGCATTAAAGTTGTTAAAATTGATTGATGAAGAACTGAAAACTATTAAATAGTTAAAGTTCAAGTAATTATTAACATTGCTAAAGATATTAATACAAATGTCAAAATATTTCACAAAGTGTTAATAATGTTATTAAAGTGACTAATTATGTCCACAGGTATCAGAAAGCAAATATATATGTTTGCTCTTTCTAGTCTGTGGCAAATAACACCAACTGGTGTAGTCATAGTTTTAAGATTAGTCTTGTAGCTTTCTGGTAATATTTATTCTAAAAGATTATAAAACAATGATTTTAAAAGGAAAGTGGAAACCATTACACACATGATATGATACCATTTCCAAAATGATATTACGTCATGAACAAATTCTATTTAGCAGGGGAGGATTTGGTGAAAGAAAATGGTGATTACTTGTTGAAGCAGTTTGTGACTGATATTTTCCACATTTCCGAGAGAAGTTATGAAAGATATCTATGAAAACGTATGTCAGGTAGAAGATCAGCGCAGAAGCTTGCACAGAACGAAAATGAAGCATTCCAAATTGTTTCTAGATATTAGGATTTCAAAGTGACAAATTTTGAGTGTCTATGTTGAGAAGTACTTTATTCATGAATCTTCTTGGTCTTTTCCACAGGTAGACCCTCACTGTGCAGGCTACCGATTTAAAATTGAAGTTGTTCATAACACCTGTCCTTAGTTCGATATAGATAGTTTGTTTTTCAACCCACTGTAATTGCTTGACTTCGACTTGCCAGTGCTCAAGGATGGTCGTTCTCTGCAACCGCTGGATTTATTTCAGCGACTCCTCTGTTCTTCATGTATATACAATCAGGAAAAAATTTTATCATCATGTGTTCAGATTATAGAACATGAATTCTTAAAATACGAAGATGCAAAACATAATTTGACTACTTGGCACCAGTCTGCACACTGAACACATCAGAAAACCGGCTTTTGCCTCAGTGTTCTTGCATGTTATGGAGAGCTGTCGTGATGAATTCAAAGAGACCACATGCAAACCCGTTAAGCATAAATATTTTAACCATGTTTATGGAAAAGCAGGACACAATTCTCAATGCATTTTATGTATTTTCAAATAAGGAAACAAACCCACCATCCTACTGAATATTTTCTTAAATTGTCTGAGGTAAGAATTTCTTATAGTAATAATAATTCTGCTCATTTTTTAAAGGAAAAGTAAAATTTTATAGTGTAATTATGCAACTTGATGGAATAACTTTGTGTTCATGGGTAAGTTTCAGATCTTACAAGTGTCACAGATGTGAAGAAATGCCCAGATTTGGGTTTCCAACTATATCTGCCTCTCAGACAATAGGACCATTAACAATGAAGACCTAACTGCTGATTGCATATCTTCTATTAGAAAAACTTTGTAGAGACAGAATTTTATGGAGAAGCTTAAAAGTTGCTTGAACTACTGAGGATTTCAGAAAAATAGGTGGTTGAAAAGAATATAATAGTGAATACATCCTATCGTCAGGTTGCAACGGTGAAAGGCTCTTTTGAATCGCTGACAATGGTAATTGATTATCTCACGATGAAAATGAACAACTGTAACTTCTAGGTACTTAAATACGTGTCTCCATGTTATCCTTGCCTCTAGCCATGGTCTCTGGGCATGTACCGTGGTCCCTTACTTATCGCGGGGTTACGTACTAGACAGCATCACGGTAAGTGAAAAGCAGACAAGTAGCAATGTTATGTTTATTTTATACTTGTATTTAAGGCAATTATAAACACTCCCATATTCATAAACCATTCTCACAATTTAAAAAACACTTCTAAAGTGTGTAATGATTTTGTAAACTCATAAACCTATGTAATTGTAATATCATATATATATATATATGATATTACAATTACATAGGTTTATGAGTTTACAAAATATATATATATATATATATATATATATATATATATATATATATATATAGTTTGGTACTGCAAAATCCCACATTGAGAAAAAATCGCGTCAAATAATTTAGATTAGTATTTTTAAAAACCAGAGAAATAGGGAATCTGTGCGGGTCAAACAATGAAATACCAAGGAATAACTATAAATGTTACCTTTATTGTCAGTGAACTAGAGTAATTAATATCTTCTGAATGTTTTCATGTTTTATTATGGATTAATAATGAATATACTATACTTCAGTATTGGCAAAAAAAAAAAAAAAACTGTTTATATAGGCTTATCGTTCCCTTGGGTCATAGCCAATATATCAAATATCTTTCTGTAATCTCATGATGTCTAATCATCTGAGTCTAAAATTATTTTGGCTCTGTCTATATTTTTAATTAACTCAATATATATTCCTTTATGCATATATGATTATGTGGTAATGTCCCATAGTTTTAGAAATATGCTGCGTGAAACTCACCCTCAAATATTTTACTTAGCCCTTATCTTACATTAATAGGATGCTTGGTGAAGCTGGAAAGGTTAGATATATATCAGAAAGTAATCTCTATTTTGGTAGCTTCATTTCAAATCAGAAGACAAGGCAAATGTTACTACAGGTACTTTGATTGAAGAAATCTTTCTGGAAGTAAGTCAGTCTTAAATTTCTGACTATTAATTTTCACAGGACAAAGTTATTTCTATAGCTGGAAGAAAAAAAAAGCAGTTTTTCTGTTTCAAAAACAAGTTTTCATGAATACAATTTTGTAGTTTATGAACTCTGTGGTTTATACATGACTGTAGTTTATGATAAGGCTGTGTAGTTGTTTAAAAGTTAAGAAGTGTAGAACTTGATTGGCTATGTTCCCATCCAGTTAATAATTAAACAAGCATAATGCTTATTAATGTTCTCTTTTATGCCCATATATTCATAGTCATATAAACAGATAGATAGATAGATAGATAGATAGATAGATAAACAGACAGATAGATAGATAGACAGACAGATAGATAGATAGTACATACACTCATAGTTGTAGTCATGCATATGCAAATGAACATATCAAGACTTAAATGCACGAGTTGTTCTCCAGGAGGTTTTGTTTTATCTTATAGAGCTATTTAAATATTAGCCCTATGCCATGCATTTCATATGCATTGAAAACTCAAACCAATTTGGTATCAAGCCTCAATAATCTATATTTTGTAAGGATAAGAATGTAATGAACAAAGAAATAAGCACAAAATCAGTATAGCTGGCATATCTTGCAGATGATAACATGAGAATCCACGGTGAAAAGGGAATACATGATAGAAATTGACACAGGAACACTTCATTAGGCCATCAAGGATAAAGTTTGATAAAGAGCCAAGCAAATGAAGAGCCTAGAGACCCAGCATTAAAGGCTGGAAGAGACGCATTTGATCAGAGAACACTGAAGCAGGAAAGAAGTTAGCCACGTTGATATTATCAAAGAAGGCCAGCACAGCTGGAGAAGAGAGCAGGGGAAAGACGCAAAATGGGACTGGCGATGTGTCTGGAGGACGAATCCTGCAAGTCCTTCTACGGTGCACTTAACAGTGTGGATTTTATTCCTAATGCAATGAGAAGCCACGGCCAGCTTTTAAGTATTGGAGAGGTATCTTAAATAATTGACTCTGGCTAATGGGTAATGAGAACCGAAGCACAGGGTACAAGTTGAAATAGCAGTTAAGAAACTATACAATCAATCCAGGCAAGACACACAGGACCTTCTTGTAATAATAGCAATGGATATAGACACAGGCAAACTGAAGCACTGTTCTGAGGACAAAAATATTAGGGATTTAAGATGAATTGCATGGAATAATAAATAATTGTTCAACATGAAAATAAAGAATATCTATTCCTTCAAAAATGTGCAAAAACAAGAATAAAGGCAGTCCTGATTTTAAAAATAATTTTGTTAATAGCTAAAGAAATCACCTTTTACTCAAAAGTCTAAAGGAGTGGCTATCCTGGGATAGCAATGGTATACTGATGAGAAGTTTTATTTTAAAACAGGTCTTCAGAACTCGTGCATTTTATTTGATGAAACAACCTCAACTACTTTTAATTATGATGTTGATAACTTGACATGGGAGGATTTTTACGTTTTAATAATAGAGTGAATTTATTCCTCATGTCTGATTTGCAGTAATGAGAAAATGAACAGGCTTTTCAGTAGCTTTCAACATTCATACATGTATACATAAATATAAATTGGTAAATTATGTATATCAAAAGAAAGATCAAAGCATTTATAATTCCTACCAACCAGAGACAGCTATTATTTTCCAAAATATTTTATTTATTCCTTTGAAGCAGGGTGTCACTACACAATGTGGACTCTAGTGATTCTCATGTCTTGGCTTTGTCAGTGCTGGGATTATAGGTCTGTGCCACCACACCTGGTTTCAGGGGTCAGCACTGCATGCCCAGGGCTCTGGAGCTGGCACAGTATAAGGTCTCAGTTATCAAACTTGGGTTCTTGAAGTTGCCAGGCAGGTGTATAGACCACTGAGCTATCTACCCAGCTTGAGACAGCCATTATTGAAATGATGGTATACCATTTGAAATATTTCCCCATGCACACACTGAAACACATTCAAAGCAGACTTGCTATCATGAGGAAAATCAATGGATTTAGAATGAGGCCAAACTACCTACGAATACCTGTTGGGTGACATACTAGCTGCACAATCTTGATATTAATTGCTAGGCATTTTTAGTTGATGCTCCTGGTCTAAGGCAAGGGGGTAATACTCAGAGCAAGAAGACAGACCCAGTACAAATACTGATAAATAATACATGAGCACATTACATGAAAGATGGAAATGAAAGAAGCCAAATTCAAAGTCAGTATTCCATGTAGTTTTTTGAGAATGACTTTCTGAAGAGCAGAACTACAGGAATAGAAAAATGATCACCATCTGCTGGAGTCTCCACTTGGAGAACAATGGACCACCAAGAGCAAAAGAATAATTTGCAGGCAGTAAGGAAGACTGTGATTGCTTTTCATCTGCCAGTGATGGTGACCAATTCTATGTGTTCTTAAACACAACCAGAAATATACTCTAAATAAAGTAGGTTTACTGCATTAGAATTTGGGCTCAAAAAATTTAAAAAAATATTTTGTAAGTTTTTTATTGGTTTTTAATAAGAAATAATGATATGACAGTTTCAAAACATGTTAGTAGTACATTTCCAATATTTGATACAATGCATATTGTTGTCCTCCTATTAGTTACACAAAGCACAGGGCATAGACATTATAATTTTTCTAATCATTATTGGAACAATTTTTTCTCATTGAACTAAGAGAAAGTAGTTATGTATATGATCCAATGTTCAATAATCACAGTGGGTTATTGATAAAACTAGCAATGTTGGAAGCTATTGATTTAAACCTTTTACAGCTCAGCATTCTAGTCTAGCTTTACATTTTATGTGTTGTGCTTAAACTTTTCTGCTGGTTGGTTAAGGACAAGTTTAAGCAATACCTGTATAGCAAAACATGTAACTTTTGTATCTATGAAAGTCAGCCAAATCCTCTCAGGATTTAATTTGGAACAATGTGCAGTGCTTAGTAGAACTGTTGTCCGTGTCAGCTATCTGGATGAGTCATGGCCATTGCTTGACCAGTTTGCTCTCTGTGAAAGCCTAAGAGAAAGTTTTCTAAGTGACTCTCCTTTGGCACACTATGTATCTTCAGTCCCTTTCCTCTGTAGCCCCATAATCTCCTTGAACAAAAAATTTTGGAAACCGCTGAATTATAGGATGTTATAGTACAGGCACCTCAAAAGAAATTACCAACAGAGTGAAAAGACAGCCCACAAACTTTGAAAAGATTTTAACTAACAAGTATTCAGAGAAAGGTCTTCTATCTAGAATTTATAATGGACTAAAAAGCATTAGGGTCCCAAAATTCAAACACCCAATCCCGAAATGGGCATCTGGGATGGACACACATTTCTCAGAAAAAGAAATAAGCCTATAAATACATGAAGAAATTCTCCACTTCACTAGCCATTCGTGAAATGCAAATTAAAACAAACTTAGATACCATCTCATCCCACAAAGAATGACTTTTATAAAGAAATGAAGCAAAGACAAATGTTGGAGATGCTGTGGGTAATAAGGAACCCTTCTCCACTGCTGGCAGGGATGCAGACTGGTGCAACCTTTATGGAAGGCAGTGTGGAGACTCCTTAAAAAACTAGTCCAGCTACCCGCCTACCGGGAATTTTCCCAGAAGAACTGAAAACATCATACCTTAGTGATATCTGTGCACCTGTGTTTATAGCAGCACAATTTATAATAGCCAAACCTTAGAAATAATCAAAATGTCCATCATCTAAAAAAAAAATTTAAAGAAAGCTTTTCAGCAAATTGTGGAAAGGAAGACTATCTAATCTTAAAGGAATCTGCAAAAATTATAGCCACCGTCATATTCAACCTTTATAGTACCTTGTACCTAATATTATGGCAAAGAATCCCATTAAGTTATCAGTTTTTATTACTTTCATTAAATGTCATTCTAGAGATCTAAAGAAGCATTATAAGGCAAAAACAGCTTCAGACTGGGAAGGTGAAGCAAAACTGGCATTATTAGCAAGGGATTAATGATTTATGCAAAAGGAATTTAATAATTTCTAATAACTATAGTTACCAGTTTTGCCAAATAAAAATATTATCACAAAATTAAATATTTATATAGAAGCAATGAACTGAAATCAAATCAAAATTTCAAAACTATCCCATTTATAATAACATAAGATACTTAAAAGTAAGTTTAACAATATTTTTAAAATTGATATACACAGAAAAACAGAAAAGCATTACATATGGAAATGAAAAATATGTTAATAAATTAAGATTTTATATTACCTTAGATTTGAAGACTCATTATTTTTAATATGACAAGTCTTTTAAATAAATCTATATATTCAAAGTTCTCTAAATCAAAAACCTTACCAGGCATTTCAAAAAATAACTGAAAACCTGAAGTTAAAATTAACATAGAAAGGCAAGAGAGTAGCCAGAAATTCAACAGAAAAAAATTGGAGGATTTAAAATAGGTGACTTAAATTTTTATTATAAATATAGTTACTATTCTACATTAGTGTGAGGATGGATACTGTTGTGGCAGGACACAATCCAGAAAGAATCCTATGTTTATGATCAAGTAGTTTTCTCAGCATTTATTTATTTATTTAACCAGTTTATTAGTGCATGATTGCAGTAAATAATGGTTTAATTATTGTGTGGAGATGGCACATGTCCACAACACATCTTAGAACATTTTTGTGTGTGTGTGTGGAACTGGGGTTCAAACTCATGAACTTGCATTTTCCAGGCAGTCACTTGTGTCACGGAACTATCTCCCTGTCCCCTTGGAACCTCTGTACATTCACCTTCCCTCCTCTCCTTTCCCAATCCCTCCATCTTTTGATTCCTTTCACGTTGAAAAAATGTCTATCTCTTAACTTATTGTTGTGTACCTTACAATTTGGCCTCTCTTAAAGAAAAACCATGTAGTATGGAAGTCTGTGCCTCTGATTTAGTTCACTTAATACCATGATCTCAGTATATATCTGTTTTTCACAAATGACTCATTTACCTTTTATGGAAAAGTTATATATATAATTTTCTTCATTCATCTGTTGATGCACAGCTAAGCAGCTTTCAAGATTTGGAGATCATGAGTTATGTTGCTATGAACACGGGTTGTGCATATATCACTAAAATATGTCTAAATCTATTGGAAAGATTCCTTATACATCATATCTGGACCTCATAGACTTCCTAGTTTTAGTTTTTTGAGGACTAATACTGATTCCCACAATGGTTTACCACTTTATATAAACATCAAGAATATAGAAGTAGTGCCAGTGAGATGGCTCAACAAACTAAAGCACTTGCTTGGGCAAGCTTAGACAATTGTAGGATAATAGTTCCATCCCTGGCACCACCTGCTGCATGAGTCCTGCACCCATGGAGGGCTGAGCCAGTCAGAGAGTCTGGGCGTAGTGGCCCATGCCTGTAAACCCAGCATTGCAGAGGCTGAAAGCAGGAGGATTACTATGAGTCCAAGCTGCATAGTGAGACCCTGCAGCAATCAAATACATTAGGAAAAAAGAATATAGGAAGAATTCCCCCCATTTCCCAGTATTTGATATTTTTGATTACTTGATGATGGCCATGTTACTAGAATAAGGCTAAATCTCAGTATACTTTTAATTTGTATGTTTCTAAGGGTCTGCAATGCTCAGCATTTCTTTATGAATTTATTGGCCAACAGTTGTCAACAGTTTTAAAGAAAATTTAATGAAGATGAATTCAAACCCCAGTCCTGCAAAATAAAAAAAAAATTAATGAAGAACAGCTGAACATTTTATGAAATGATTGTAAACAAATGAAACATTTATGGAAAAAATGACCCTTTAATTGCATGGAGAGACACACATTAATTCAAAATAAAAATGTGTAAGATATAAAAAATTGTTAAAATGTTTAGAAATATTTTTAGGATGTTAAGTTAAAAAGAAACACTTTGCTAAAACATGGCATAAAAGGTGGAAATTAAAACAAAATACTAAGTGAACTTCCACTTTTCAAAACTGTAGATGACAAGGCAAGTCATAAACAATGAAAATGTTTGTAAAGCATATATATATATATATATATATATATATATATATATATATATATATGATTAGGAATTTTGTAACAAGAAAAAGTGAACAAAATATTTGGTGAGACTATAAAAGTAGATATGAAAACAGCCAACCAGTACATGGAGAGATGCATAGCATCAGAATCATTAGAAAAATATGGAGTAACATCACAAAGATTGAATACTCAATGGCAGAGCCTAAGTTTAAAAGAATAGCAATACCAGGTATTGGCCAAGATGTAAGAATATGAGTCTCTTACATTGCTAAGAAGAATAAAAATGATAGATATTTTGGAAATAGTACTATGATACAAAACCACATTTAATGTGTTTCAATAACTCCACTTCTAAGTTGAATTTTACTCCTAGGTATAATTTCACTTCTTGATATTTACTCAAGAGAAATGAAAACATAAATACGTAAAGGACTTAGAATACATGAACATCTATTTATAATAAAAAATAATGAAAGACATCTGCTATAGATTGTATCTAGATTTTCTCAAATCTTCAGGCACTTACAGATTGGACTTTTCAAAACTGGTTGGATCTACGTAAGGTGTGTGATATACGCATTAGGGAGGTGTGGTACTAAACTAGCACACTGAATAGAATTCAGATAGTTCTAAAAACCGTAATTTTTTTTAACTCTTCCAAATGCGTTTTGTATTTAAATCATTCTTCTAAAAAAAAGTATAGGGGTTGAGGATAACAGAAAATGCAAGGTCCTGAGTTTTATTCCTGGTACTCCCCAAAATTAGTTAATTTATTTATTCATTTATTTTTCTTCTTTTGAGTTCTTATACTACAGAGACTACACAATATTTGCATATGTAGATCTGGTTTATTTCATTTGTGAGTATATGTTCAATACATTCACTTATATATGAACTCTTCTAGGTTATCATTCTTTATAGCTGAGTACTATTCCATTGTATGAAAACACATCTTTTTCAACCATTCTTCAGGTGATGGACATTTTGGTTGTTTCCAAGATTTGGCTATCACAAATTGTGCTGCTATGGACATATATGCACAGATATCACTATGACATGATGTTCACAGTTTTTCTGGGAAATTTCTCAGTAGTGAGATAGCTGGATTGAATGGGAATTCTAATTCTAGTTTTTTAAGGCATCTCCACACTGCTTTCTATAATGGTTGTACCAGTCTTCATTCTCACCAGCAGCAGAGAAGTGTTCCTTTTTCCCCACAACCTCTCCAACATTTGTTGTTGGTCTGTTTCTTTACAGTAGCCAATCTTTCTGGGGTGAGCTGGTATATAAGTGATATTTTAATTTGCATTTCACGAATGGCTAGTGATGTGGAGCATTTCTTCATGTATTTATAGGTTTGTTAAATTTCTTTCTCTGAGAAGTGTGTGTTCATCTCAGATGCCCATTTCTGGATTGGGTCTTTGAATTTTGGGATCCTAACAGAATTCAGATAATTCTAGCCAGGACCTGCCAAAGGCTGCCAGCGTGGATGGCACATAAAAGAGAGGTGGCCTTGCTGCTGGTTGCTTCTGTAGTTTGCTGCCTTCTGCTTGCTCTGCTTTGTGATGAAGTGTTTCTCCCTCATCATGCCCCTCTGCCCTGCAGCCCTACCTTGAAGCCAGCCAACTATTAATTGAAACCTCTATAAACTGTGTGCCAAAATATCTCTGCAGGGGGCCTGGTTATTTTGTCTCAACAATGACAAAAGCAACCATGAAATCATGCAAATGTACAGCTACAAAACACTAATGTTTCTAGGAATAAGTTGTCCAAAACTTCCAAGATTTAATTGGAGAAGATTGTAAAGAATATGTATGTATAATTACTGAAGAATGAAAAAGTGATCCTACTTTACTGGATGTAAAGATATATTTAGAAGGTGTGTACATCCTTGAGGATGAGTTCTCAGAATAGCAGTTTTCATATCTTTGTTGCCAGTAGTGAGGCTTTTGTAACTGGTTTCTGAGAGAAGAATGAGAAAATCATTTCAGCTCTGCTGTTTTCTCTCTCACTCGCTCTTTCTCTCATGTTCTCACTCTTAGTCTTTGCCCTCTGACCTCAGGTAACCTAAAGATCTACAGTTGGTTGTGTTACACAGTGAAAGATTAGCATGAACCAGTTGTTAACTCGTTAAATACATGTAAGTAATAAGGCCAAGGGTGAAAAGATGGAGATTCAGGGCCACACTTGACAAGAAATGTTGTAGTTTTATTCAAATATGTCCTTGAAATCAATTAATGATCGAGAAGACAATCATTGAAACTAAATGTTTAGATGAAAGAGAAATTTTTTTGTTGTCATGAATGTGATTAGGATAATTGCAAAATGCCTTGAATTTTTAAAAATTCAGATAAAAAACCTTTTCATAGAAATTTCTAGTACATGTATCATTAACCGTATTTTTTAAAAATATCTGACAGATACGTAAGTGTTCTGAATAAATGTGAGATTTTGTTTTTGGCCTGATAATTAATATGCCACAAGAAACAATAATTTTGAGTTGTGTTTACACATCTGCAATTTGAAATTATATTTTTGGGGAGACTGTGACATTCAATTGGTAAACTGGTAAAGCTAAAGGAACCAGAGCATCTGTACCAACTTTGCCATGCAATTGTCTTTAAGAACCCTAGGAAAGTACGACCCACTTCATCCTTGGAGAAAAGTAAACTCTCTGAGAAATAAACAAGACATTGTTAATATGCCTGAAGAATGGAAGGGGCCACTTGTTGGCAAAGACATTCTTTCAAATGCATGAAAGATGGAGAACAGTACTCATATTACTGATGAAAGTGGAAGTTGAAGAGCTGGGACAAGCTCAAAAATGGTTTTAGGGGTTGGGGAGATAGCTCAGGGGCACAAGTGCCTGCCTGGCAAGTGCAAGGTCCTGAGTTCAGTTTAATCCCTGGTTCCACAAAAAAAATGAAATAAAAGAAAGAGAGAGAGAGAGAGAGAGAGAGAGAGAGAAAGAAAGAAAAGAAAAGAAAGAAAGGAAAGAAACAAAAGGAAAGAAAGAAAGAAAGAAAGAAAGAAAGAAAGAAAGAAAGGAAGGAAGAGCCAGCTGTAGCTAGCACACGTCTGTAATCCCAGCACTTGGGAGGCTGAGGCAGGAGGATAGGTGCAAGTTTAAGATCAGCCTGGGCTACAAAAGTGAGCTTAAGGCCAGCCTGAACTGCATAGCGAGACCCTGCCTCAAAAAGACAAAAAAAAAAAAAAAAAAGAAAGAAAGAAAGTAGCTGTCTTTGGATGATCTTTTGGAAGATCAGACTGCTGTAAATGCAGAAAAATAATCTTTCAGTTGGAGTACCACATTTCAAATGAGTAATCACGCACAACTAGAACGCTTAAAGTATTTTACAAAGAGAAACCATTGCAATGCATACATCTTTGCATGCCTGTCATTGACTCTTAGGTAACTCACGTTGACTTGCTAGCATGAGATGTTTGATGTGGCTGTTCACATAAGGTATGGCCTGTAAAGATACCAGAACAAGCACTGTACCACAATTATTGCATTAACACTGTCAGAAAGGTCCACACTAATCATTTATTTCTGTAAAAAAATTAGCTCATTGGCAGAATCACTTTTAAGGCATCTTTTTCCATTAAGGGGACACAGATGATTCTCTCAGGAGGGGCAATACATGGACTTCTTGGTCAGTGCAGACAAGAGGCATAGTAACAAAGGAAGAAGGAAAAAAACTGAGAGAAAAAAGTAGTCTACTTCAAAATGTGACAAAGAGCATAAAAGACATAGAAATATGTAAGATGCCAATTTGTATAATCCAAGTAATGAATGCAAGTATTTTGATATACTACAAAAGAAAATCATGTTTATTTTAACAACAATTATGTTCTAAAAGTAAAGGAGCAAATATATATACATATATATATATTTATATATATTTATAAATATATATATATATGTATATGTATATATATATATATTTCATCATCAATAATGAATTGAACTACTAGGAATAGGACTGATATTCCTTTGACAAAAAAAAAAAAAAAAAAAAAAAAGCAAGAGGTTGAAAAGTAAGTGTTATCAAACTAAGTTAATCTATGAACAGTAATTCCTCCTTCTGGAATTAAGGCTACATTTATTGCAGTCTTGACAAAATTTCTCAGAGTAAAATAAAATGAAATCTTTAAATGGAAAGGAATTTATATAAAAAGTGGCTGTTTTAATTCAGTAGCATAAGAGTTATTGTATAAAATGCCTAATGTCAAAATATACCATTTCAAATACCAAATCTGTGACATTAACTCATGTCATAATGTACAGAATTTTATCTATACTTGGCTTTAATGAGGTAGAATTTACAAGCAATGAAATTTATCCTTTCAGAGAGTATTGTTCTATGACATTGGCAAGCTTCTTTAATCATATTATTACTGCAACAATTAACATGTAAAATATTTGTGTTATTCCTTGGATTTACTTGACACACATTTGTAATCCATATGCGCTTCTCATATCAGCTGTTATCTATCTGAATTGTTTTGGTCCTCATAGTTGGAACTTTATTCATCTAAATAAAAACATGCACTAGGAAGTTAGAAGGTCAGTTTTTTGTCAAGGGATATAGAACCAAGAGGTGGAGGAAGATGGGAAAAAAGAGAAGAAATAACAGAATTCTGATGTGTCATATACATGTGCCAACTCCCCATTAGGAATTTGATGATTATGTACTGAGAAAAGTTCAATAACAAAAAAAAAAGAAAGAAAAAGAAAGAGAGACAGAGAGAGAGAGAGAGGAAGAAAGAAAGAAGAAAGAAAGAAAGAAAGAAAGAAAGAAAGAAGAAAGGAAGGAAGGAAGGAAGGAAGAAAGAAAGAAAGAAAGAAAGAAAGAAAGAAAGAAAGAAAGAAAGAAAGAAAGAAAGAAAGAAACAGGGGGAGGTTGATTTAAAATGTTGTATGTTACTCAGATTTCTGCCATAACAAAAACCCTAGTTAATTTGTTTATAAAACAGAATGGTTTTATCTCTCAATTCTAACAGTTTTGGACCTTATTGGATGGGTCTTGCTCCTTGGCATCCGTGGTAAGATAGTATCATTACAGTGTGAGGGAGAGCCAAAACAATGATCTCATAACCAAAAAAGTGGAAGAGAAAAAGAGAAACACTACAAGGTCCCCACATTGTCATTGAAGCACATGCAGTCAGTAACCACAAACGGCATTCTAGACTCTCCCTTTCGAGGTTCTTCTTCCTCCCAGTAATGCTGTAACCTAGGAAGCAATCCTTTAACACAAGGGATTCTGGGAGAAACTTAAGATGCAAAATATATACCAAGTTGGAAACATGTCTGGAAGACTGAAGCAGGAAAAGCACAAATTTAAATATAGCCTCAACAACTGAAGGAAAACTTGTCTCAAAGTAAAAGTAAAAATAACTGGGATAGAGCCAGTGTAAAGGCCCCAAAACTCAACCCCCCTCAAAAGAAAATCTCTCAATGAGCAAAGAAATAAAGCAAAACAAATACTTTACCACCTTTTAAATATAACTTATGTAAAATTTCGAGATTCTTCCATGGGGTAAGGTGTATCAGTAGTCCATTCATTTGGCCAACTACTGTTACTTTATCTAGCTGTGGCTTACTGTGTTTAGCCATTCACTAGCTTACCTATATTTATTTGGATTGCTATCCACATGCTTTTCCATAGGAAAAAGACTTCATTTCCTCTGAGTAAACACTTGATACTGGATTTGACTGGGTCATATGGTAAGTGCAATGTTAGGATCACAGGAAGCTATTCAACTACTCAACTATTTTTTAAAGAAATGGAACAAGTTATATTTCCCAAGCAATATTGGTGAGTTCTGATTGCTGTGTAATTTCACCAGCACTTGATGCCATCAAATTTCTCAGCAACCAGTGGTTCTGAATCTTACCTGCTTATTTGTTCGTGAAGAGTTAATGGGGTAAGGATTGCAAAGGCCTTTTTTGTTTTCTATTGATTTTCGTATATGCTTTTTGTTAACATCAATCCTTTCAACTTAATAGATGTTTCTGTAAGACATATAAGCTGTTCTTGAAATTTTCTATGAACACCCATAATTTGCAATCTTATGAACAGTTTCCTGCCTACCAAGAAGAGTGAGACTAATAAAAATACAATAGTATGGATAGAATTAGCTAAAAATTAGGAGATATCAATGAAAGAGCAAAGGCCTTTGAAAAGTTCACCAGCATTAAGAAAACCAAAAGCCTGTTCATTTCCAGAGAAAGTTACTATTTTTGAAATTCAATTTGCTACCCAATAAAATGGATATAAAAAGAATATCAACTTAACACATACTTTGGGCATCAAAGGATAAGCTAAAGCAGGGATTGTTAAACTGTGAAACATTAATTTTTGCTGTTAGAGATACTCTGGTTTATAAATGGGATATTAATAAGTTTATGTAATCCTCAACATCTCCAGGGAGATACATACAGTGATTTCATCTTGAAAATTTCAAGTAAGTATAATTGTTCATGCAGTAAGATCTTGGCTAATGTTTCATTATTTATTTATTTATTTATTTTTATTTTTTTCTTTTTGAGACAGGGTCTCACTATGCAGTTCAGGCTGGCCTTGAGCTCATTTTTGTAACCCAGGTTGGTCTCGAACTCACACCGATCCTCCTGCCTCAGCCTCCCAAGTGCTGGGATTACAGGTGTGTCCCACCACACCCAGCCCAAATGTTTCATTTTTTAAATTAAAAGCTATTTGATAAAGACCTACTATGTGGCAAGCACTGACCCCACAGCACAGAATAAGTAGGATAGATGTGCTTCCTTTCCACCCAGAGCTTTCAGCAATTGCATATGCAAATTAAATAAGCAAACTTCTATGTTTCAATATTGTGTCACTGACAAAGGAGACTATGAACTTCTAGGAAAGAAAAATATATTATGATTATCAGTAACATAGCCAGAGAATATTTCTTTTTAAATGTGATATAACAAGATAATTAAAGTGGTGGATCATATAATTTGTGGATGATAAATCTTTTTAGGAAGAAGTATAGACCAGACTGGAGTATGCAAGGAAAGGCAAAGAGAGCAAGAGAGTGAGGACCTGCACAGAGGAATCAAGGAGAGCAGGCTTGTAAATGGGGCAGGAGATCTGAGAGGGAGGGGCTGCTTAAGATCAAGCAGCTCCTGCATCCCGTTGTGAGGAAGGATCTTGCTTTTACTTTGAGTTAGATGCAAGCTATTGTAGAGTTTTTAGGCTGAGTATGACCTTTTCTCCTTCTATATTTCTTTCCTGCATTCTCTAATAGGATTCCACAAACTTAGTGAATTAAAATAGGACAAATGAATTTACTTAAGAGCTCTGGAGGTCAGAATCTGAGATGGATACTACTAGTTACAATGAAGGCAAAGCAGGGCATGTGTTCCCATTGAAGGTCCCAGAGCTGCTTCTGTGTCCTTGCCTGGCCAGGTTTCCAGGGTCACCTAATAGCTTTAGCTCTTGTCTTCTCCTCCGTTTTCAGTGAACAGCATAGCATCTTCAAATCTTGCTCACTACCCTCCCTTCTTCTTATAAGGACGCATTTAGTTACATTGAACTCACACATGTTAACTCAGATAATTCCATAGAGCAAGTCTGACATGGTCACACACCCAGCATCATTTCTGCACTGTAAGGGAACACATGCAAAGATCTTGAGAATTATTATGTAGACAGATTTGAGGGACAATTTTCTGCCTATGACAGTCTGTCAAAAGGTAAGCTTTGATGTCTGCTAATAAGCAACAAGGGATAAAAACATGTGGCCATTTATGCACTGTCTAACATTATGCAGAGATGAAGAGTGTGGTGTGGTAAGGTGGGACAACTCACTTTTGTTTTACAAGGGTGGAGGTTATTAGAGTCCACACAGTGACTACAGTGAATCAATTTAACTGTCCAGGTAAGAGAAATACAATTCCAAAAAGCCCAAAACTCAGCAGCAACTACAACAAAAGCCCAAATCTCTATGTGACCATTTCCTTGTTAACTAAGATGCTTTCCAATCAGTGCATTGAAACCCTAACTCATTTTATTAAAAACCTCTGGCTGGGCGTGGTGGCACACGCCTGTAATCCCAGCACTTGGGAGGCTGAGGCACGAGGATTGGTGCGAGTTCGAGACCAGACTGGGCTACAAAAATGAGCTCAGGATCAGCCTCAACTGCATAGCGAGACCCTGTCTCAAAAAGACAAAAAAAAAAAAGAAAAAAAAAAAAAAAACCTCTGAATTTTCAAAACAAATCATTGATGCTAGTGATCCTTCAGTTTAGCTGCCTTTCCAAGTTGTTGAAGAATTTTTACCATTAAGGTAAGTTTCTTTTTCACTGGGACAGTTGGTACTGGCTTTTAAAATATGAACTTATTCTGGAGATCACATATTTAAAACCAGAACTGAGAGATATAAGTTGAAATATAGGTCCTGGGTCATTGTAATTCAGCATCTGAGTACGCAATAAATCACAAGAAGAGCAAGCCCTGTGTTCACACATCTTACATTCACATGGTTTTATTGGCTCTACTTTATTATTACTTTAGTTTGCTTTTTGGTTCTGGAAATCAACTGAAGACCTTGTGCTCACCAGGCAAGTGCTATACCACAGAGATCTATCCCTGGCCTTAATTTAATATTAACAGCAACAGCAATAATGGCTAACAGACACTGAGCATGTAAACTAGTTATTGTTCAGATAGATGGATGGATAGATAGATAGATAGATAGATAGATAGATAGATAGATAGATAGGTAGATAGACAGATAGATGTAGCTATAGATACAGATATTGCATTTTTTTTTTTTTTTGTCTTTTTGAGACAGGGTCTCGCTATGCAGTTGAGGCTGGTCCTGCGCTCACTTTTGTAGCCCAGGCTGGTCTCGAACTCGCACCAATCCTCCTGCCTCAGCCTCCCAAGTGCTGGGATTACAGGCGTGAGCCACCACGCCCGGCAAATATTGCATTTTTTGATATAGGTATCCATCATCACTTTACATTACACACAATAACATCTGATAGTCTAATCAACCACAAAAATAACAATTGAGTCATAAATATTAAATTATAAATGCATTTATTATAGTAATGCAAAAATAAATCAAGTCCCTTTGAAAAATGAAGAAATTTGCAAATATGAAAACTCAAAACACAAAAGTATTATTTTAATAACAGATTAGATATTATAAATAGTTTATAATAATCATTTGACTATTTTATTTGCTAAAAGTAAAGGTGGGAGACATGTCTATATCCATATATAATAACACCAAGTATGAAAACATATAGTGTAAGCACAAAGATAATGTACTTACAGTTTGAGCCTACAGAAAAAGTACCCTAATTTTCTTTTATTTTGTATTGAAATTAACAAAAGTTAAACCCGAAAATGTTTACTTTTCATTTATCTCTGAAGAAGAAAGCTATACTCTGTAGCTATGTATTTTTCTTCCCTTTCAAAGTTTTCATTAAAGGAAACTACTGTGTCATTGTTTCTTTTTTAACAGCCAGAAATGCTCTATGTTGACATCCTGAAAAGTGGTTATTTGTAGTGCATTTACAGTACTAACCCCCCAAAAGTGAATTTGTGTTAAAGACTCAAGTGGTATAGGAGAAAACCTCTCAATTGTTTCTTTTTTCTTCATCCTTTCAGTGAATACCAACAAAGAGGATGAGAATTCTCACAGTTGGAACCAGTCCATGAGGTTCCTAGCTTTAGCTTTTCCCGAGATCTTAAATGATTTCAATCATTTTTGTGCAGCTAGAAAACTGTTTTGTGATTACAGAAAGTAAATCTTAATCATTCTAGATGTCCTGATATTAAAATGAAGGTGTCCAAGGTCAGTTTTTTTCTAGCATTCCAGACTCACAACTCTAAGGGGTAGAGAGAAGCAAATTTCTCACTGCTGGAGGCGATCAAACTCATGCCAGTGGAGAGCCAGAGGATCTCACAGGTTATACATTGATTAGCCAGGAAGCACCAGTCATCCCAAAGAAAAGCTCTGACTCCTTACACCAAATTCTTAACGATGGTGATTCAGCTCGCCACCTTCAATACTAAAGGCATACTTAGGAGGAAGTGGTGAACTCTACCATATGTTGCAAAGTCTCTTCCACCATGATCTGTAAGCCATATTATATGATGTCTGTTTTCTGAATATGTTTGGAGTTGTACAAATAATATGCACCTCACCAGAAGTCAAGGGAAAACAGCAATGCTCGCAAAGTCAGCGCTGTAGAACACTGACCTTTTACCATTTATCTTGTGGCTCTGTTGCCTCTCTAATGGATATCTTGACATTTTCATTTGAAATGATTGTTGCATTCTCTGACATTTTTGTCTCAGTCACTGACATCATAGGAGTTAGCAGCAATTGCTTGCAATTACCTAGCTCGAGAAGCGCTTGCAGGTCTAAGGAGCATAAAAGTATATTCCAGTATAAAGTGTTACGGTGAATATCTTAGAAAATTCAGATGTTACATTTGTCTTTGAGTGGCTCCCTTGTTTACCTGATTATGTATCAGTGGTTCTCAATCTTTCTAATGCCGTGAACCCGCAATATAGTTTCTCATGTTGCGGTGACCAGAAACCAAAAAATAATTTTGGTGGCTACTTCAAAACTATAATTCCAAATAAGTAATATCTTCTGGTGGCTTTAGGAGACCCCTGTGCTTTGATAATTCGACCCCCGCCGGAGTCGCGACCCACAGGTTAAGAACCACTGTTATATATGGTTAGATTGAGGAATGTCTAAAAATATTCTTGGTCCACTACACTCTTTTGAATCTGAAAAAATTGATTTCAAAAACAAATTTAATTCAGAATTCACATTGCCATACTTCTGTAATATTTATTTATTTATTTATTTATATTCCTTTTATTGCTGAGGATTGAACCCAGAGCTTGTGCATTCTTGGTGTTTTAACTTTGGACTTTAATCTAGCTTTTAAAAAAAAGGATTTAAAAAGGTGTTTTGTTTTTGTTTTTTTTTTTTTTTAAAAAAAAAAACATTATAATTTTCATTTATTTGAAGAGCAAAAACAAAAGTAAGAAAACCCAAAAACAAGCACAGAAGCAGGGTAACATACTACAATACATATGTTGCAGATTTTCCAAACAAGAATCGCTGATTAACAATGATGATATCTTTTCATCATCAAATCTGTTGCTGAGATTGACAGATATAGTTTTGCAAGTGTGTAGATATCTGTGAACTGGGCAACTACACTGAAGACAGTAATGTGCAATGCAAAAAGCATGATTTAAAAACCTGCCATCTTGGTCTTCTAAATGTGTACTGTTTCTAATGCCTTAACAATTATTCCTACATTCTCTTTAAAATATCTTTTTAGAAAAAAGTAATAAGAGAGACAAAACCAAAGATTTAAGATTTTTTGAAAACATTACTGTGATATTCAATCATATGTCCAATCTTGCATAACTGTATCTGCTAATCTGATTTGGTTTATAAGTCCTTTCATATTTTTCATCTTTGAAAAGCACATGAAAAATGAAGACAAGAATTTTAATGGTTATTGAACATATTAAACACAGAATTTGAGTCTTTTATCAAAATATATAAAATAGGAGAAAAATAATGAGATATCTGGATTAGAAGCATGAGAAAGCTGATACATAAAAAGGTGTACTATGTGGCATTGCAGCTAATAAATGCAGGAACTAAACTGGATTTTTATATGTATGGAGGTACGGGCACAATGCAAAAATGAAGTTAAAGACTCACACCATAGGAAGAATAAGGTGTTTAAGGAAAACAAAGCCTTTCTTCAAACTAGATGTGTCAATTTTCTCCCATGGATCTTCAGTAAAAGAACATTTTAGCATTTTCTTTTCCTAGAATTATAGTCAACACTGCATAGTAAATGAGAACACATGAACTCATGTTGTTGAAGGTGACAGCTGGCATTGCAGTTGTGAACCTGCTTATCTAAGAGTTTATTGCCTTATTTGTAAATGGTAGAAAATGAGCCTAATTTTATAAGGCTAGTAGGAGAAAAACATGGGTTAAATTTGTAGAAGTACTGACTTCGGTTCCTAACACAGATTTAACTATGAATGAAAATTAATATTATGGAACTTGAGCATCCTCCAGGTTGTGTATTCCTCATACTGATGTATAGTAGAGAAATGCCTAGTTTATGGACATTAAATTAATGAGGCCCATTCTAGTTTAGTCTAAGGGAATGAAATACAACATTTAGAATCCATTCCAGAGCTTAACTTATAGAAAGCTATTGTCATAAAATGATGTCAAATAAATTGGTTTGTAGGGGACACTCACTTGGGACCCCCCTCCTGTCCGTCTCTTGGACAGGAGCTTTCTTTCCCTCAATAAATATGTTCTGCTCATTAAAAAATAATAAATTGGTTTGTGAAACTTGGGTCTTTCGGTCTCTTTAAACTTTTGTAGCCTAAATTAGGAACTGCTTGGGAATTATCATCTGTACTGTCTTACTTACTGCACATAGCAAACCTTTACTCTTTTTTTTTTTACAACTTTAAATTTCCCTTTTATTTACTGATGATCAAAATAATGAGTTGATTCCTTAATATTTTGATAATTAACCAATGAGTTAGAAAATATGATAAAGTTATAAACTGAAACGTATTTGCTATATTTCTTTTTTATTATTGGAACTCAGAGTGTTCTATGTTTGTCCAATAGGATCCTCTTGACGTTAACTTACAACTGGAATCTTAAAATGTCAATTTAAGATTGACATGACTGCATTTTCTTTCCTCTTTTCTGGGGAGATATTTTATGTTTCCTTTAGTAAGGCCCAGAATCAACCATTTCTCCAAAGGAACCCTGGTTATTTTATTTTTCAGAAATAATATTTAGAAACCATAATTTGGAAGATAAATTCCCTTGAAACTTGAATGTTTCTTGTTTCTAGGTCTGTTTTGTTAACAAAGCTGTTATGTACACATATACATACATATGTACATATGTATATGTATCTCCTAGTCTTGTGTACATATATATTATATGTATTATCCTACTATATTTACGGATTTTGTATTCAACTGATGAAGCTATTATTTTGGTTATATCTTCAGAGGCTACAGGACTTACATTAGCATATTTCTAGTCTATTTCAACATGGCAATACAGCTAAAACATCTTTTTTTTTCCCTCAACTAAAACTTCTTAGAATTTTAAATAATGTTAAATAGCACAAATTGTTTCCAAACAAGTTACTTATCATATTCTTATACTGTGTGATCAAATGTTCAAGATGAATTATCTTTCAATTTTACTACTTAAGGGACTCAATGATTTTACTACTTATGCTCTCTAAATTGTGCTCAATGAATACTCAAAATCCATTTCCAAACAATTCTTAAATAATTTCAGCTAATGATTTGATGTGATTACTTTTAGTACTTGCTACCAAAATTATATCATAGGGCTGGACAGATAGCTCAGCAGGCACAGGGACTGTGGTTTGATCCCAGGTGTGCCTTGTTGTTACCATCCCCGGGGCACACTGACACAGTGATTGAGACTGGGAATAATTGCTGGGCATAGTGGTACACACTTGTAATACTAGCACTTGGGAGGCTGAAAACAGGAGGCTCACTACTAACATAATCTATGTAGTGTGACCCTGTAGACCCTGTACTAAGTACATAAAAATTTATATCACAGATAAGTACTCATATCTGATTTCAAACTTACATATGACAAATTTAAAAATAGTAGAAACAGAGCTAGAAATATCATGCCAAAGCTATAGTAGCAAAACATAATCATAGTATAAGCTGAAATAGAGAAGCCAGAAATCAATCCACAAATTTATAGTTGATTTATTTGTCACAATGGTACCAAGACTCTGCAACCAATAGGAAACTGTCTGTTTAGTAAATGTTTTTGGAAAAAATTGGATGTCCACAAGAAGCTGAAGGAAATTAGACCTTCATACTAAATAAATAAATAAATAAATAAATAAATAAATAAATAAATAAAATTAGAGATATCAACATAAGACTTGAAATTCTAAAACTATAGGAAAAAAAAACTTCATCATTGACTGCAGTGATGTGGATGTCATCTCAGAAGCACAAGCAGCTAAAGCAAAACTGTCACAGACCCTATGAGCCTAATGAGTATTTCCATAGCAAGATGCACAACCAACAAATGGCAGAGGCAAGTTGTGGAAGAGGTGGTTGTGTCTCAAGGCCCCACCAGATAAGGACCTGTTACTCAAAACATAAGGAACTGAAGTCAGCATTAGAACGTAAGTGACTTGACTATAAAACAAGCAATGAACAGGAGTAGATATATATATCAGGAGACAAGCCCAATAGGTACACAAAAAAGATGCTCAACACCACTTATATTTAGAGAAATTCAGAGTAAAATCTTCATAAAATGCTGATTTGTACCTACAAGGATCACTACAATAAAATAGACAGGGATATCAACTGTGCTAGAAGATGTGAAGGAACTGAAATGTTTACACATTGCTAGTGGTCATGTAAAATAGTACAGCTACTGAGGAAAAGTTGAAAGTTTCTCAAAGGTTTTGTGTATAATTACCATATAATCCAAATAGGACAACCCTAAATATTTACTCAAAAGAATGAGAAACAAGAGTGCAAACAGATATTTGTATGTCAGCGTTTATTTGTATGTCAGTATTAATTACAATAACTGAAAGATGGAAAATACCCAAGAAACCATTGACAAATGAATTAATACCATACACACTTAACATGCACAAACACTAAAAGTATGCTGTATAAATGAGATCAGACACTAAAGGACAAATATTCAATGATTCCATTTAGGCAAAATATCTAAAATAAGCAAATTTATAGCACAGAAAATAAGCAATTAGCAGTGCTAGAGAAAAAAAGTATGAGAAATTACTTCTTAGTATAGAGAGAATTTTTATTTGAGATGATCAAAGATTTTGGAAATAGGGATAACGGTCTAGCAAGTTGGCAAAAGGAATCCATAGCTATAAATTGTAAGCTAAGAATGATTAAAATGGCAAAGAAATCAATTGTATTAGAAAAAGTCCCATTTAAAAATCTTACTCTAAATCAATCAAATTTACCCATTGGAATGTTTTGTTTAAATTACCTTAATTGATATAATAATACAAAGGTAATACATGTACATGGTTGGGTGATTTGGTAGATGTGTATTTTGTAATGTTTATGTCAAGGTAAACATATGGTGAAAGCATCTGTCATAGCCTGTACCTAGACATTCCCTGCAAGCATCATGTAATCATTTTGTGGGAGCCTCAGAGGTAGCTGGATTAAAATATGTTAATGTGCATTAGGGATGTGAGAGCGAGAATGAGAGGGTGGATGAGAGAAGCCACACCCTGGGTACGGGTGATACCAATCATTAGGCTTAGAGTCTGTTTGGAGTGAAAAGGAATGATAGGCCAGCTCTTGCTGCTGCAGCGGCTGTTTGTTGCTCCGCTGCCTTACGCCTGCTTGCCATGAGCACTTTCTCCCTAGCTACACACCTATACCATGTTCTGCTGCTGGGGAGTCAGCAGACTGTGAAATGAAATCTCTACAGACTTTGAGCTCAGGTGAACCTCTCTTCATTTAAAGTTGGTTTCAGATATTTTGCCTTAGCAATGAGAAAAATAGCTAAAGCAACTTAGAAGTCTATTTTCATTTTGTGCAATGTACTGTATGGTACATTCACATTATTTATGACCTCTGTATGAAACAGGAGTATACCAGACCTTTTTACTTTCACTTATTTTTATTTACATTGTTTTCACTTTTACTTTTTCTTAAAATTCATTTTAGTGGGAAAAAATAGCGATGAACAGTTTCAAAACAGTTTAGTAGGATAGTTACAATAATTAATACATTGCATACTGTTATCTTTATAGTAGTTACTCAGAGGACAAGATACAGACATGATATCTTGTTTAAGTAATATTAGTACAAACCTTTCTTTTCAATGAACCAAGAGAAAAGTAGGTGCATATATATCTTAACTAATATATATATATATATATATATATGTATATATATATATATATATATATATAAGTAAACCAAGTATACATTTAGTATATTTTCTTTCATCTCTCTTCTACTCTCCCTTACTTTGGTAAGCATGATTCTATTCTCAGCATTTGAAACCAAATATTTTACAGTCCACAAATATGTGAAATCATGTGGTACTTGGATTTCTGTCTGGCTTCTTCTACTTAATATAGTTATTTTCATTTCCACCCTGTTGTAATTGACAAGATTTCATCTTCATATGACTGAATAATATCACCTTGTATACAGGCAGCACATTTTTTACATCTCTTCAGCAATTTGAGTTCACTTAGGTTATTTCCACTTCTTGATTTAAGTCATACTTCAGAGAACAGAGGGAGTGCAATGTCCCCTCAACATACAAACTTCATTTCCTTTAGAGATAAATGTAGTAATGGGATTGTTATATTGTAGGTTGTTATTTGTTTTGCTTTTAAGCAAAGAAAGTCAAGACTTGGTAAAAGGCTTAAATCAACAGCTTCCAACAATGCCAATTTTACCAATAATCCACTGCAATTATTGAACATTGGACTATGTATACAGCTACATTCTCTTAGTTCAATGAGAAAAAAATTTTCGTACCAATAATGATTAGAATAAGTATAATGTCTATACCATGTACTCTGTATAACTAATAGGAGGACAACAATATGCATTGTATCAAATACTGGAAATGTACTACTAACGTGTTGAAAGTGTCACATTGTCATTTCTTATTAAAAGCAATAAAAACAGAAAAAAACTTGATAGCAAAAACACCAATAAGCTGATGTTTAAAAAATGTTGTTGCAAGTGTAGTTCAGTGGTTTCATTTATTACTTGCTGTTTCTGAGTTTCTGCAATGAATCCCCCACACTGAAAGAAAATACAAAGAAATAAATCTAAGTAGATATTTCCTCAAAAGAGATACACAAATGGCCTAAGTATATGAAAAGTGTTCAGCCAATCTTCAAGGAAATCTAAGTCATAGCCACAAATAGATGTTACCTCATTATAACAGGCAATAGTAAAAATTGCTGTTATTAAAATGTTTTATTTGACACTTAGGCTATTATTTATTTATTTATTTATTTATTTATTTATTTATTTATACATATATTTTCCAGTTTTCTCTTAGCTGGTCTTTTATACTATCATGAAGCAAGGATGCTGAGGCTGGCTTCCAAATAGACATACACTATTCCTTGATAGCCTCCTTGTAGGTTTTCCCATCACTCCTTCATACTTGACAGGTGAAGACTAGAAGGTGTAATATGTTGATTCTCTGGTTCTTAGGATATAACCCTAAGCTCTTAATATCACTCACTCAAGATTAAAGTCAGTTTTGTTTCATTCCTGTCTCACAATGAAATGAAAATATGTCTCACTTAAAATTGTGGTTTGGAGTTGGGAGATAGCTCAGCAGCCTAAGCACCTGCCTGGCAAGCACACAGTCTTAAGTTTGATCCCCATACAAAAAAATTGTGATATGGATTTCATAAATAATGTACATACAAGCCCTAGCATGAATGAAAAAATTCTGTAGATATTTTAAAAAGGAACAAATAAAGAACAATTTCAAAGATTGGAAAAGATAGGAAATAACGATGGAGATTTCATTTTATTCTCATTGTACTGATTTATGTATCAAATGGTCAAAGAGCAAAGAAAATTTAACATGAAAATGCAATGCTTATAGGTAAATGTAAGAAAAGAAGAGCACCTGACAAAGAATACTTAGGAAACCAAATACATTTTACGTTTTTGGAAATATTCTAGATTGAACTCAGAAACACAGTGCTAGCATAGGTCTTCAGATGTCCCAGCTGGCTTTGGGCATATCCAACTGAGGCACTGCAGGGGACACATAGGACCATATTCAGAAATAGGCTGAGTTGAAAGTCTCAAACAAAAGTATCAGAAAACACTTTGAACACTTGCTTGTGAAATTTTAAGCCAATATCAAATTTAAATGAAATAATTTAACAAAATACCTCATCAACAGAAGGTGGCTGTGTTTGTTAATTGTTAAGCCCTTTATAAGGAGCACACAGCACTTGTCAAGTCTCATTTCCTCCCCATAGCTTTGGTTTCTTTTCTCATTCACCCAGTCTCTTTAAAAGGTATGTGAAGTTCATGCTTTCCAGAATATTTCAACAGATTTCCCTTAAAAAAAATTGATTGAATGATCCTATTTTTCACCTTTCATATTCAAGCAAGAAGTAAAGAATGTAAGAATGAAGATTTACTTGTCAGGCATTGGCTGAGAAGTCTTTTCGCTCCCCACTTCTATCCTTCCCTCCCTCTCTCCTTTATGTTTCTTTCTTTCCTTCCTTCCTTCCTCCCTCCCTCCCTCTCTCCCTTCTTTCTTTCTTTCTTTCTTTCTTTCTTTCTTTCTTTCTTTCCTTCTTTCCCAATCTCTCTCTCTCTCTCTCTCTCTCTCACATTAAAAAATCACAAGACAAATGAAATACAGAAATGGCAGAGACCATATGAACAGTGGGGTGCTCTAACACCATTTGGAGGAAGACATAAAAGAGTAGAAACATCCCATAATCCCTCCTGAGCCCAGTTTTATGGTCATGGTGCTACATAAACACTTCTGATTGTCCAGGTTAGTTGATGTCTCTGTTTACTTCATCATGTCAGCTGTAAATCTTCCTGAGTTTACCTATTTCTTCAAAATTGTTCAATGATATATTATTCCAAGTATTCAATAAGGATAAACTAAAAATTAATTTAGCAGTGAAAAATATTTTAGGCTCTACAGGGTTATAGCTTCTGGCAAGCTCAGGGACTTGAGTTCCATCCCTGGTACTGAAAAAAAATTCAAGAGATTTCTGAAATGAGAATATAAAATTGATAACTTCCTATAAAACTGATAAAGAATAAAAGAAGTATAAATGTAGGTACCAGGAATGAAAAAGATGATATCATAGCAGGTTCTATTTCTATTTGTATACTTCTTCATATTTTTATCCAACTCAACAAAAGTTGGAGAAAAATTAATCAATCCCTACTTAAAATGGTATCTGTAACCTATATAATTGCTTTTGTAAAAGACAGATACTGTCTTAGTTTCATGGCAAAAATATTATGAGAAACGTTTCTTCTTACATTGTCATTGGAAAACTTCTAAGAATACCATTTCTTAATAGGTGACTTGATTGTTCTGCGCTACTGTGAGAAACTCATTTCCCGGTGAATTAATTGTTTTCAAGGAAATTCCTCATAGACTTCATATTTTGGACAGATGTCAAGATACCAAACCTGTCGGTCTTGTTGAATCTGATCTGTGCATTGTCTAAAAATAGTTGACTCTGCAGGGAAAGCAAGTCTCCTTCCAGTAGTTATGTCACATGTCCATCTTGGTTTTACAATTAAGTGCAACAACAGAGAAGCACACGGGTTATCTCACTCAGTGGAGAGATGAGAGAAGATCTCATCCTCCTAATCTATTTCCAGTTGTGTGTATTTTCCTTTTCTTTCCAGAACGACATGTACACACTAGGGAGCTGTTAGAGGGAAACACAGGTAACTTAAGGAAAAATAAAATCCTCTGTCTTCGCAACACATATTAGCATTACAGATTTTGTGCCACACGAAATAATTTATATTGATTCTCTAATAATCTGCAGATTTAAAATGCCATCCAAATTATAGTCTCTGGATGCAACTGTTGAGCTTAAGGTACTAAAGCCATGTTGCATATTTAATTTCAGTTTATCAGATACTCTTTGTAAGGGTTTCTGAGCATGAAATTTAATGCATTAAACTGATTAGCGTACAAAAGTTATACTGTTCTTAGCTGCAAAGTCAATAATGGTGTTTCTCTGTGGCCCCTCTTAGTAGAACATCTTTGATGTGGCCTAAGACGTCTTTATTGTCTATCATTACCTGCTGTGATAGGTAGCTGTTGCACCAACTTGAATGAAAAACTTACAGCTGATTGGCTTAATATAGCTCTAAGGGTGAATGAATGATGGACTTACTGAAGAGGGAAGATCCACCCTGGGTATGAACGATCCTGAGCAATAGGCTTCTAGCTGAGATGGAAGAGGAGAGAGAAGAAGGAAGCCCTACTTCTACTTATCGGGAAGCTTTCCACTCTGCCATTGTTTTCAGACCCCTGTCTCTGGTCTTTTAGCACAGACACTTCAGTCTGCCTCTTAGACTTATTAGCCTTCCAAAGTAGATCTTTTGGCTTCCAGCTAAAGATTCCAGTGAGATACTGAAGTGACCCCCAAGCCTTCCTCCTTTGGTTGGATCCCCTGGACCTGCAGTGCAGATGGCCCTTTTGTACACATCCACATCTGACTGGATGGGTAACCACTGTATGCCTACTTTGTAAATAGTATACATAATTAGCTATTATATGCATAGATTATTATAGCTGTTGCTCTAGGGTACTCTGATACACCTTCTCTCTCTCTCTCTCTCTCTCTCTATATATATATATATATATATATATATATATATATATATATTACATATTACATCCCATGAAGCCTTGTTCACAAATTGAATGTGTTATATGCTTTTCGTGTAACCATGTTCATCAATGCTGACATTAAGTTGCATAAAGTTTACGTGATGCCTGCCATTACTCAACTATTACTCAACTGACAGATGATGAAACCAAGACATTTAAAACCTTGGATGGAAAAAAAAAATAAAACCTTGGATGGGAGTCAAACTCCCATGGAAAGTAATTATATTGATGTTTGGAAAACAAACATGCACAGCTTTTGCACATATTCATTTATTTCACTAATTGCTGAAATGCAAACACATTTTATTGTTCTTGACGTGATGAAACATATCATACTTGCATTTTCTTAGTGCAGAATTATCAGAAATGCATTTTGTGTGTATGCTTGCAAAATTAAGAAGGGGGCTTCTTAATGGAAAAAGCTGGGAATCACTGTCTTAGAACATAAACATGAAAAATCAATTAAATCAATTTTTCATGAAGAGCCTTTCAGAACTCTACTTCTGAAGTCCATGTACAGCCTGCTTATTACACTGAGAGCTCGACTTGTGTCTGCGGATGATTGAAGTACTGACTGATGTTACGAGTGCTAATTAATACCTCATCCTGTGAGGTAGAGCGCTGGTTAAATCATCATTCTGAAGCTAATTTTATGGAAACGCTTGTCCCATCTAAATAGATGCTGCAACACTGCAAATGTGAAGGGTTATATTGTTTAATGCCAAGAATTATTCAAGACATATTAATTTCTGCTGAAGTCAGTTGGCAGTGTCTACTGAAGGTAATTCCATTGCCTCTGTGTTTGTTCAGCACATACATATATGGAGCTTGTAATTGTACATTGATGAGAGTATTGCTGTTTATTGGTTCATGCATAAGTAGCCTTTACATGATATCTCAAATAGCGTAGGGACACTGGCTTCTTCCTGTTGCCAGTATATGACCAATATCTGATGGGATAATTAGCAATGACAGATATGGAATAAATCAGTGAATGAGTATATTAGGCAAATCTAAGATGCAAGTGTATTATATTATCAGTTTGACCCTTGTCAAACTCTTTGACTCTCAGTTTCATAATTTGTGTAATATTGATCTCATTTGTTTTATTTCAAGCATTATATAAGGTAATGAACTGGGGGCTAGGGAGATAGCTTAGCAGAATAAGCACTTTCCTGGCAAGCACAAGGACCTGAGTTCAGTCTCTGGTTTAGCAAAAAGAAAAAATGATAATGAACTTTGATTTTATAGCAAGCACTGGGTAGGCAACAGATAGCTATCTTTTGCTTTGTTTAAAAAAATATATATATATATATATAATAGAAGCACAAATAATCTAGAGGGAGTAATGATGGATAGACAATGAGGATGTTTCAGGCCACACTCACATGTCCTACCAAGAGAATAAGTAGAGTAGTAGCAAGAAAAACTTGCTACCACTATATAGGTATAAGCTATGGAAAATGGTTTCAATAGTGTAAGCTCAACAGTTGCACATAGAGACTAGAGTTATGATGCATTTTAAGTACCAAGGATATTGTAGAATCAAGATCATTTGCCTTATGTTATTAAAAAATCTTTAATATAAACACAACCAATGAAAATATTTTATTTTCTCTTACATAAAACAGTATACAGGGGCCAGGCATGGTGGCACACACCTGTAACCTCAGCACTTGAAAGGCTGAGGCAGGAGGCTCAGTTTGAGTTCAAGACCAGCCTGGGCTACATAAAATAAGCTAAAGGCCAGCCTGAACTGCATAGCAGGACCCTGCCTCAAAATGACAAATAAATACATAAATAAATAAAACATTATACATTCAATATTCAGCTTGCTTGATGTATTATTTAACATTGGATTAGATGACATGGTATATGTTTCCCTTTTCTGAGTATATACCTTAATCAGATATGATTTAGAGATTATTCCCTGCCTTTGAAGTTACCAATTTTTTGTTTATTTTTCAATAATACATTACAAAAAAGTGTGTAAGATGTAAATGTGAATTCTCTTCCTGATAAATTTTCGGGCATATAGCCAAACACCTGAGGCTAGGTATGTAAAAAAGTAGAAAATGTTGAGGCCACAGCTGTGAAGGCTGAGGAGTCTACGACGCTTGGTATCACTATCTGCTTGGTGTCTGGCAAGGACATCAAGTTCTATCATAACACAGCAGAAGGAGGGATTTGGGCAGAGGTGAGAAAGGAAAAATGAGAAAGCTAATTTTACATCACCTGTTCTCTTGGGAGCTAACACATTCTCACGAGGCAACAGAAAGTTTCTCTAGAGCATCTAATCACATTCTAAAAGTCTCATGTTTGCTCAACACTGTTACATTGGAAAGTGAACACCTGTTTAAGGACTGCTTAAGAAAATGAATGGTTTATTTCTATCCACTCAGGAGCACAGATCAATACTGACCATGAGAACAATGACAACCCTCTTGTAACACATTCATCCTGTCCTAAGTTGCATGATAATCGATTCAGTTCTGTCATCAAAAACTGCTTCCCTAAGTAGGAAGCTACTTTGAAATTTGTATAAACAAAGGGATATTTTATTGCATTTGCATCATATTTACTAAGGTAAAAAGTATAGATAAAATTATAATAATGGAAGACTTCATTACATGAACAAAAATTATTTTGGGGGGTAATATATTCCTTTTTTTGGTGTATGTCGTTGATATATAACATTGACATTTCTTTTGAGGAATTAGTAGACATTATCTTGATATGAAACGAAATATATGTAAACCATTCCACTTCTCCTTGGCATGTAATTGATTTATTAAAAGTTATTAAATTTCTACTTTGCCTTTTTCCCTCAGTCTACCCTAGATCATGTGTTTATTCAACTTTTTTGGAATAATTTCATTATCTTTTTAAATTTTTTATATATTTATTAATTTTAATAAGAAATAATGAAATCATTTGAAAACACGTTAGTAAGATAATCACAATAATTAATACAATGCATATTATTGTCTTCATAGTAGTTGTTCAGAGTACAAGATGCAGCCATGATAACTTTTCTAAACACTATTAGTGCCAATCTTTCTTCTCATGGAACTATGAGAAAGTAGTTGTATGTATATTCCAATAGTCTGTAATAGTAGTGCAAAATTTAATTCCAGAGATGAGAGAAAACTTTGAGAGCCAAAATTGAAAAGCAATATGGCATGATTATGTTTTCTACTTAAAATCAGGTTCGGTGATAGGAGCAGAAGGCATTCTTATCTTGAGTTGGTTTGTATCCAACTTCCTGTCTTACCACTGCTGACATTACTATGGGAATTCACAGGGCAAGAAGGAGTAAAGTTAAAGGGATAACTGCAGGGGGTCTTTTCACTTTCTCTGGCCATCCTTAGTGTGTCTTCTCATTCAAATATCCAGAACCAGAGAGATTCTCTGTTACTCTCTGTGTGTACCCAACTGTCCATGTCCACTCTGGCCAGGAATGGGAGAGGAAAAAGATGGTGGCATTGTGATCCAGTCAGTGGCCCTACATATGTTCTTATTTACTCAAGTAGGATTATTCACTCTTTGGAGTTTTCAACAGTCATCCTTTACATTTTATACAGAATTTATCGTATGAACAAACTTTCTCTTGCTTTCCAGAAAATGTGGATTTGAAGATAGCTTGACTAAGTTTCTATTTTGTTTTAAATTTAAACTTTAAATTTAAACTTACCCATGTTCTTCATGGGTAAGAACAGAACCCATGCATTTACATAACTTATTTTTAAATCAAAGATTGGTCAGAGGCTATGTTCAAACATTACAAGCCAGGGAGGCTCCATCTAGCTGCTACTAGATCTGTGTGTGGCCAAGACCAGATTCATATTTCTGGCCATTTCTAATTTCTTCTCACATTTCACTTCTAGCTAGGTTCTTTTTTGGACATTTCAGGCTGTATCATTCAGGGTTTTACCAGAGGAACAGACATAATATGAGGAACAAATATAACACAAGATGTACAACTGTATAAGAAACAGCACGGTTGGCTTATGATGGTCAGCTGCAGAGCTGAATGAGGACGTGTGCAGAGGGTGTCTGCACACGGGAGACTGAAGGATTCAGTATCAAGGTTTGAAGCGCACCCTGGTGTTCTATGAAAGTTTTTATCAGTCAACCAATGGGTCTATGAGGGAAAGCTGAAGGATTCATGTCTGAGGCCAAAGAGTCATCACTGGAAGCCAGGAGAGAGTCTAAGCTGACTAGGAAGACTGAAGTTCCTCTAGTGGAGCAAGAAATCCTTCCTCAGTCCTTACATACACTGAGTCACTCTGGGGCAGGCCCTTCCTGCCCCATGGGGAAGAGCCTCTACAACCTAGGGTATAGAACCCTGAGACATCCAGCCAGGTGGGCAAAATGTATCCAGCACTACAATGAATTCTTCTGACAGAGGTGTGCAGACGGTTGACAGTAACACATGTTTTATGTCACACGTAAGCCACAAACTTTGATATGTGGACTCTTCATCTCTTGGTCCGCAATTGCTAGTTCACTGGTAGATGCATGATCTCTGGATTGAAGTAATTTGCTCTTCTCCTTAATTTGTCATGAATGTTACCCCTTCACATGGCACAACCCCAGTCGCATATCTTCCCCAGTGATAGTGGCAAAAGTTATATTCACAACCTGCCGTAGCCTGGTGGAAATACCACACCCAGACCCAGAACTAGTAGAAAAATCTCAAAGTAAAAATACTGAGAACTATTTTCTTTTATCCAAAAATTCATGAAACAATGTTCTCATTTGATTATATACCTTCAATTAACTTTTCTAACTGTATAATAACTGTGTTTTATAGTTTTCTCCAGTTTACAGTAGTTTTAACCAGTCTGAAATTTGATTCCCTTATTATGTACAAGAGCAAATTTATCAAAATATTTGATAAAATCTCATAAAGAAGAATAAGTTTTTGACATTTCTAGCGAAGAATAAGTTTTTGACATTTCTAGCTAACTAGATACACATTGCGGGCATACTCTTAGGTGAAATAAACATGCTTACTTAAATGGAAATATCCCATTGTTTCCGTGATGTGAGAAACCAAAGGTCTAATTAAGAACCAAAATGTGTAACTGATATTGAAAAATGGGCAGAAAATGCTCAAATGAGAAAGGGAACTAGGAATGGAGGAGGAAGAAAAGGAGAAAGGAAAGGGAAAGAAATGACGAGAACAAAAAATGGAGTCAAGGCATTTTTAATTTAGAATAGGAAAGGGATTAAAGGGGGGGAGAGAGAACAGAAAATGAAATCAGACTGTGCCACGGATAGACACAGACTCCTTATGAACAACATAATCTTATGTACCTAAAATGTACCGGTACATTACTTTTAAAAATAAACAAATGAAATGTATGTGTAAAGATCTACCATGCTGTTGTATAAAGCAGAAAATTATATTTCAAAATAGAGCTCTACATTAATAGCATCAATAATCACTGGATACCAAATCGCAAAGCTGAGATATCTGAAAGGTCTCTATAATGCGATGCAGAAAGCGTTAAATCTGAAGCAAACAAATGGAGATAGGCACAGCAGATTCTGAAGTTGGAAGAGACAAGTATTTTAAAAAACATCAATTTTAAACACTTTTTTCCAGTGGAAATTTAAAACTTGAGTGTGTGGGTCAGTTGCCAAGATGTTTCAGAGAATACAATCATTAAGAAGAACCTGGAGAAATTACACTACCAAATAAATCTACCAAATATTTCTACTAAATAGAGAACTGAGAAACAAGCCACACAATCAACTGATACGCAACAAAACTGATAATCCAGTGGAATGAGGAAAATTTTTTTTCAGTAAACAGTGCTGGTTTGTAAAATTAAATACAAAATGAAACTTATCCCTACCTGACATCATTCACAGAAAAAAATTGAAGCAAAGCTATATGAATTCACCAACAAAATAATCAAATCTTGTAAGAAAATGGCAAAATAGCAGTATGACCTCAAAATCCAACAGTAACTGATCTGATGATGAAAATATGTAATATAACCATTGTTAAATTTAAACAATAAAAAATTGAAACAAAAAAAAGAAAATATAAACAAGAACCAAAATGCATTATAGATATTGTGAATAAGAAGACAGCTCAAAAAAGGAAGGAGATGTATACTCATCTCAAAACAACTGTACTGTGCATGTCTGCTGGTCTACAGAAAGAAGCAGTTAGTGCTTCTTTGTCTCCTTTTCTCAACTGTTTATGTTTGTCTCTTCTTAATTTCTTATTCATTTCCTTCTTTTTCAATTTTACATTCTTCTATCTGGTAATAGATATAACTGATTGGAAGACAACACCATGTATTGCAGCAAATACTGTGAAGTTTATATTACTTTGCTAAGTGGAAATCTGTATCACTTGCAATTTTTCTGTTTTAATACTAATTTGTACTCTCTATAAAGATAAATAAAAACAATTAAACAAAAAAAGACTTAAAAGCCCTTATCTATTCATGACTGAAATATTAGATTGCATTAAAGTTAAGAAACTCTGATCATTAACTGACACTATTAATGTGGTAGAATACATAAGGCACAACATCCATCAGCTTGTTATTTCATGCTAGATCCAGAAATATAAAAAGCATGAAATGTAATAAAAAATGAGTGCAAACATGACACAATAGGTACTGCAATGGGCTGTCAGATGCCTAATAAATGCATTGATTAATTATTCTTCAGGTAAGTACACATTTTAAAATACTCATTACCCCAATGGAGTGGCTAAAAAAAAGGAGACAGAAAAAAAAAAAAAAAGAAAAGAAAAAAAGAAGAGCACAAGGAGCAGAGATACAGAGGCAGGAGGAATGAGAGAAAAGGAGGCAGATCGAGAAAGAGAGAGACAGAGGCAGAGACAGAGAAGGAGAGACTGGTGAAAGCCTTTAAGTGATAATAAAACAAAGACATGTTATAAGGAGTGGTAAAACAAAGTGAGAAAGAGTTAGGAGTAGGAAAATAAGGCTTTTATAGTTTCCGAATAGAAGCATAAGTTTTACATCATTTTGGAAAACCATTTGCTTCCAATCCTAAATATGTGGGCACTGAACCTGCCAGTTTTCTTTGGGCCAAAATATCAGCAAAAATACAAATACATTCTCTTAAACACATTATGAGTATATTTTCATTGCTACTATCTTTAGTAGTAAAAAACCAAGCATGGTTCTGTTTCCAATCAAAAATTGAAATGTAGAGCCAGGCATGGTGGCGCAGCGCTTATAATCCCAGCACTTGGGAGGCTGAGGCAGGAGGACTGGTGCGAGTTCGAAACAGCCTGAGCTACAAAAGTGAGCTCAAGGTCAGTTTGAACTGCATAGTGAGATCCTGTCCCAAAAAGACCAAAAAAAAGAAAAGAAAGAAAGAGAGAGAGAGAGAGAGAGAGAGAGAGAGAGAGAGAGAAAATTGAGATATAAATACTTGTTTTTTGTTCTGTTAGGGTAGTGGCTTCAGAGTGAACAAAGAGTATGTAAATACATTTTGTTCTGAGAATGAATAAACTACCGTCTTTCAGAGAATGGGAGAGAAGTTTCCAAACTGTAATGGTGCAAAGAAGCCAGACCCAGAGTTCATGCTGTATGTTCCATACATACTAAAGACACAAGAAAAATGAGTTGTGCTAAAGTGGAACATTGCAATTGTCATGCAGAGAAAGGGGGTTTTGTTTTTTGAACTCAGTGTTGCTATCCAGCTGTATTTAGTCTGTGAAAGTTCACTGGACTTCTACATTTCAGAAACCTACATGCATGTTATTGTAATATGTCTTAATTCAGGAAAATGCTTGAATAAATAATTGATTGATAGCTCAGCAGATTAAAGTGCCTGCCTCTGCAGACGCAGCTGCTAGGATTCATTTCCCGGCATGCCCTGCCAGCCCCACCCCTGGGGCATGCTGATAGGGTGACTGAGACTGGGCATAGTCATGCGCACCTATAATCCCAGGTCTTGGGAAGGTGAACACAGGTGGATCAATATGAGCTTGATCTACGTAGAGAGAACTTGTAGACTCTATTCTAAAAATACAAAAAAACAAAACAAAACAATTTTTTTAATGTAGACTACAGTGATTTGAAGACTTTCATAACAAGAAGTGTCATTTTCTTTTTCTTGCACTGAATATTACAGGAAGAAAGCAGTATGCCTATAGTCAGTAGATGGGTAGTGTGAATATTTATCCTCTTCTTGTGGCAAAACTTACTCTATGTTTACTAAGAGTAGAGAGATTTATAGGGACAGTAATTTTGAAAAAGAAAATGAACAGGTTAGAAATTCTGTTTTAAACAATTTAGCATAGAAACACAGTTTCTACTTTATATTCTTTATTGTTGTTAATCTTAATGATTATTAAAATTTTACACCAAACAAATACTAAATATCATCTTTCATGCCAAACAATAGAAACTGAAAACAATAAAAAATAGTGAGATTTGTTATTTAAACTGTGTAACAATTTATTCTTAAATATTTGTGATCTTGCAAAGTTTCTGGGTATCAGGCATGCAGGAGCATTAAAACTGTTCAAGAGAAGTCAGGCGTGGTGGTGCATGCCTATAATCCCAGCACTTGGGAAGCTGAGGCAGGAGGACTGTTGTGAGTTCAAGGGTAGCCTGAACGACATGGTGAACTCAAGCCCAGCTGAAATTCAAAGAAAGATCCTTTCTCAAAAAAAAAAAAAAAAAAAAAAAATCTGGCTTAAAAATATTGCTTCTTTAAATTAAATGTATTTAAATGCAATTATCTTATTTCATAAAGCATTGATGTAACAGATTTTATATGATACTCATGTATTTTGCATGTACATATACACAAATACCCACATACATTTGATCCCTGGTATGCATGCCATCCCAGTCCCTGAACTCCTGGAATACGGTGCCAGCCCCAAAACTAGGGGAGATGGTACACACCTGTAATCCCATATTCATTTTTTATGGTGAATATTTCTTCTTCTCAGAAAGATGAGAGGACTGCCATAAACACCACTTTCTGAGTCTAATGAGGGCTAATATTACAATAAATTGAATGTTCAATGATCAGTCTTCTGGAGTTATGAAGGCAGAAATTTAGATAACAAAGAGTCACAATTTTGAGCCTTATATTCTTGTTATAATAAATACCAAGTATTTATTTTTCACTAATCTTGTGCATCATCCTTTCTTAGACAACCTGAAAAATAATGATAACATATCAGGCATAGGCTTTGCAATACAAAAGATAATAATTGAGCTGAAAAAAGTTGTGTAAAGATCTTTTGTAACTTAAGCTATCTACAAGAAGATCATTTGTCAAGTTGATAATTAAAAGGTCTAATCCAGACTAGGAAGCTACTGAAAGATATACATTCATCACTTAGTTTAATGATGGAATTATTAGTCTGATAAATCTGTACTGGGATTATCTAAAACAAGGCTGATACAAAATTGATTATGTTACACTTTGATGACTCTAAGGGACATTATGAATAATTAAAAGTAATGACTATAACAACTTGATTTAGTTCAGAATGTAAAAGTATATCAAGATTATGAAAGAGATTTTTAGCTTCTGTGTATCACAAATTCAAAATTAGTTCTAAAAATGCTCAAATCTTTTTTTCATAGTAATGTGACTTTGAGTATGAAAGATAAATTATAGGACTGATGACAAAGATAAATCTGATAATAACAAAATAATAATTTCTATGTGCTGTTATAGGAATTACTTAATCAAGATTAGACAAGTAGAAAATAATACAGTAAAATTTGAATATGGCTTTATTTGAAGAAACCTCATATTATTTCTCTCATCCCAGAGTTCTAGTTCTACAAAACTAGAAAAATTTATTTATCTGTGTATTATAAGCTGTTGTAAAAATATTATATACCACGACACATACTCAATGCCCCATGTAACTGCCAACATTAAACATTTCACAACAAATCCGAGTATATTTGTGCTCAAAACTTTCTCTCTTCTGTCAGATTAGAATTAAGCCATCTTCTAAATTTCCCCTTTTTTGGTCCTAAGTACAGTATGTGTTAATATTCTCAATGTCATTTATTTTGTACTTTGTCCTTTGTATCTGAATCATTTTTCACATGTTACCAGAAATTTTTGTTCAGAACATTTTAATGAGGGTCATATTAAAACTAGGCATATGGGGACTGAGTAACTTTTATCAGTAAATAGAGATGAAATGCCAACCAGCATGAGCCAGCGACAAGTTAAAAGGTTTATGCAGGGCAGGAAAGTGTGCATAAAGTTAAGAGCACAATTGTTAGAGATTTTTCAACTCTGTTATCCTGTTTTGTATGAGACTATGTGACAGAAAATGTGCTTTTGGTTGCTGATAACAGTTACAGAAAAAAATACGTATGATATGGTTCACAACCCAAGGTATCACAGAGATGAACAGGAATTCACAAGGTGAATTTAATTTCAATTAAAATATTCCACAGAGACAAACATCAAAATTTTCTCTCCTTGGAAAAAGGGATCTTGTGTCATTTACCTTCAGCTCTCATGTGTTTCCTCAATGGCTTTCCTACTGAGAAACTCCATGAAGCTGTCTGATTTCTTCACTCTTGCCAATTTTCTCTCTTCAGCTTCTGTCTAAGCAGACTGTGTTTTCCAAGATCAGTACTGATTCAGCCTGTTACTTCTGCTCTACGCTTCTGAGTACCAAGGGCTATGATTCTAGCACATGGTGCATTAGTGTTCTAAATAGCACTGAGAAGAAAACAAGACCCCAGGGGCCGAAGGTATTAATGAGAAGAATGAGTATTTCAGTGAGAGGCCCAAGGCATTGAAGTCCAGAGTCCTAGAATGATATATCTCTTTGCTACTTTTCACAATTATTTCCAGGATTAATTATCCTTTCAAACTTGTAAATATAGGTATCATTTCTGTTCATGTAAAAATCTTTTAGAAAGCAAAATATGGAAATGTTTTCTACTAATTTAAATGGTAAAAGAAGAAGAAGGCGAAAGACGGGAGTCATTGCCATGCTCAGCCTTAAAACAGAAGATCCTCTGTTTGGGCAACAGTGCTGTGGATATAGCCAAGAGACTGCTCTGGCACAGAAAAGCATATATCAGCCTTGCCACTGCCAGTTACATTCCACTGCCTTCCGTTTCCTGGCTGACTATCGCCGTGCACTTGGGGGAAGGGAGAGGCAGGAGGGAGGCTGGATCTGGCAGCTACTTCTCTTCCTCTCTACAATGTCCCTTTTAGTACTTAAGTAAGAGTATGCCCAGATCTCATTAACATTTTACCGGTGTAACTAATAGGAATACCAGGACTGCAAGAGTTACAAGCGCAGTGCTGAACAGAGCGATTACTCTGCTTATTTATGGAAAATAGCATGGAGGCTCTTCAAAATCAAAAATAGAACTACTCTCTGATCCAGCAATCCTACCACTCTGTATATACTCGGAAAAGGAAATGAAATCGATATGTCAGGGAGACATCTGCATTCCCACGTTTATCGCACTATGATTCCTTCTAACCGAGAAGTCAAATAACCTGTTCAACTGGTGCAGGGATAAAAGGTGGGGTAGAGAGGACAAGGAAGTGCCTGCCTCCGTTGGAAAAAAAAAAAAAGGAAGGCCTGCCATTAACAGCAGCATGGATGACGCTGGAGATCGCTACGCTAAGAGAAGCCAGGCATAGAAAGACAAGTCCGATCTCATTCGTATGTGGAATCTGAAGAAGCAAAGCTTGCAGCAGTGGAGAGCAGAGCGGTGGCTGGAAGATGCTGGGGAGAGGGTCGACAGCAAGAGGTGCAATAGCAGGTCTTGAGCCTCCATTAAGTAGGATGAGCAATCCGGGCAGCCTGTTGCACAGCAGTGTGAATATAGGTCACAGGTACGTATTGTGTACTCCCCAAAGGTAGAAAACAATATTTTTCACTAAGCAATGATAAGCATTTGAGAAGACAAATGTGTTTAAATTTACTGAGTACATGGTAAAAGAAAAAGAAGCTGAAAGATATATACATAGATTGAGGGATACATCACAACAATGACATATTTTATATTCTCATCTATAAGTTACAGATAAGTTTAACAAAATACAATCAAGGAAAGAAAATTTGATTTAACAGTTTGATTTAATAATAGATTATCATTTGTTTCACTTGAACTTCTAGTTTTCTAATTCTGCATAACAAATAGTTAAAAATTAGTAGCTTATAGTAACAGCTCATTATGTAATATAAGTCAATGAGCTAACTCAAAAGTCTACTGGGCTTTCTTCCAGGGTGTCACCAATTTGCTTCCAGATGTCCCTGGTGTTTCCATGAGGTGGAGGTCTAAAATATCTCTTTAACATGAAAGGAACTTGCTTTGGGCTGTTGATTAAGATCTTGTTTGACAACGAATGCTACGACACTGATATGCTGCTGTTCCTTGTGGAAGGGGTGTACCTGGTATGACGCAGAGGTTCTGAGAGGAGAAAAAATCTCAAAGGAGAAAGCCACTGGTCTCTGAAGGGACAGATCATAGAGCTTCCCAGTTTGCCTATTTAAAGCAGTCTTAGAGATTCCTCAGACTTAAGACACAGTAGCGAAGTATAGCTCACACTCCATGATGAGAACGTGATGGGGGGAATTTGTTACATCATTTAGCTCTCATTCTTTAATTATCATCATATCTGGGGAGCCTCATTCTAACTAAATGATAAAAACTATTTAAAAATTACTAGAATGTTCAAGAAAAAACCAACAGTTTGCTATTTTCAGGACAGTCTCCCTCTGGAGATAGACTTTTATTTATTGTTTCCCTTCCATTTTTTTTTTTTCATCTTTAAAAAAAATAAAAAGTACTGAAATATCAAAAAATCATTCTAAAACATATAGAATTTAATTAAACTAGGTGATAGGGATTCAACAATGGTTGTCATGTTGCATATCTCTGTCTTCAGATCGCCCAATATAAGCATGCAGAATTGGCCATAAACAATGGGCAGAAAAAAGAAAAAAAAAAAGGAAACAGTTTAAGGATGAGCTGTTCCTTTGAATATATCTGTAGAAATGAGCAACACAGTTATCCAAGCTATCCTATGTATGTACATATTTAATTTTTCCTTTCCCTTTTGCCCATCTTTGTTTCCTTCTTTGTTTCCTTCATGCAGTAGTTCTTTCCCTTTGAACAGTTTCTTTCCCTTTCATAGTATTTATTGTGCCTTTTGGATCTTACTCTTTCAGGCTCTTACACTTCAGAGATAATATGTTTACACAGGAATGTCTGATTTATTTCACTTATGAGTACGGTCTCTAGTTGCATCCATTTTCCTATAAAAGTCACAAGCTTATATTTTCTATAGCTTAGTAGTACTCCACTGTACAAAACTACATCTTTTTTTATCTGTTCCTCAGTGGATGAGAATTTGGATGGTTCCCAAGATTTAGCTATGATAAATCACACTGCTATAAATATGTTGCACATATATTACTGTGGCATGATATTTTCAGTTCTTCTGGAAAAAGTACCAAGAAGGGGAATAACTAAGAGAGCAGAAAGAAAATCCACAAATTCAGAAAAAATTTATTCCACTGTCCCTCAGAAAAAGAACTTCTATCTAGAACATACATAGAGGAATTAAAGATCTAAAATATTATGTCTCCCGCAATCCAAATAAAAATGGGCATCTGGGATCAATACATATTTCTCAGATAAAATACAAATGGAAAATAAATATATGAAAAAATATTGAGCCGGGCGTGGTGGCGCACGCCTGTAATCCTAGCACTTGGGAGGCTGAGACAGGAGGATCAGTGTGAGTTCGAGACCAGCCTGGGCTACAAAAGTGAGCTCAAGGCTAGCCTGAACTGCATAGTGAGACCCTGTCTCAAAAAGACAAAAAAAAAAAAAATATTCACTATAGTTGGTCATTTGAAAGACTCAAATTAAAACAGCACTGAGATTCCATCTCAGCCTAGAAAAAATGGCTATCAAGGAAATAAACCAGTAACAAGTGCTAGAGAGGCTGTGGGGGAAAAGGAAATCTTCTCCCCTGTAGAGTAGACTGGAATGATCACTATGGAAATCAGTGTGGAAGGTCCTCAAAATGCTACAATTACAAGTCCCATTCGACCTAGAAATATAATTTAAATCTTTCCGGTAGGTAAAGACCATCCATAGAATGAGCATAATTTGGCTTCCATGTCTATCTTCCTCATTGCTAAGGTTAATTTGTGGAGGATAAACAGAAACTTCAGCATAAGATATTTCCTTATTCAATCATACTGAGACAAATAGAAGTGGGGGGGGGAGATCTACCACAAATAAAAGTGAATGAGAGGTCTGAATTTTATTCTCTTTCCATGTGAGTGATGATAGAAGTAAAGTGGTCCTCATCAGCTTCTCTTTGTAACAGGAATGGGCTTCCTCCATGGAAAATTTTCTACTATTCATATATTGAAATTTATGTGTTCAGTCCCCCCACTCCCAAGGCTGGGGATATAGTTCAGCCACAGAGTGCTTGGCTAGTATACAAAAGACTTTGAGTTTGATATCTAGGATGGAAAGAAAAACTATTTTCTCCCACAAATCCCAGTTATAAAATGTCTCATACCCTACAATAACTCCTTCCTAATTTGTCTCCTATGAAATGCAGATAACTTTAGCCTCCTTCCTAGAATCTTGCATTTGAAGTGAAATTTTCTTTACTTGTCCCTTAATTTCCATGGGCTGGAAGATTCTTTTTTGCTTCCAGGATATCACAATTTTTTTTAAAGTAGCTCAATTTTCTGTTCGAGGAAAGCAAAATGTGTTTCATGTATAATAGGCCCAGAAATTCATATGTTTGATTCAGTGCACATGAGTAGGCAGTGTCTCTGAGTCTTGAAATAAAGTAGTTGCTATCCATAAGCCCCATGCTGGACAGGAAGTAAGCCCTTTCCAAGCTAGTTGTTACAGATGCTCACTCTAGACAGTGAGCATGCATGATGCCAGAAAGCCTGACTATAAACTTTTTCCAGAAGTCATTTTGAGGAAAATAACATAGTCCATGTTTGTCCATTTTAGAACTTGTATCTAGATGTCCTTCCAAAGGCTCATGTGGTCATACATAGGACTCTTTCAGAGACTGCTGGATCTAGTGTGTGTGACAATGAAATTGCTTCATACTGTAATGCTAGGATCAAGGGCATGAGGATTATGGGTGTGAGTGTTTCCTACCATAAGTAGCTTGAGTAAATGTAAGGTATAGAAAGAGTAGTGGTCATCCCCTGCTTATTTTCCCACCTTCTGTTCACCATGAACTGTTTTTTCTGTACAATGCAGGTCTTGCAGGTCATCCCACCTTTCAGCCAGCTGACTATGGACTGAAAGCTCTACAAACTATGAGCCAACTAAATCTCAACTTCTTTAACAGGTTGTTGGACATTTTGTCTCAGCAATAAAGCAAGTAACTAATACAGCCTCATTTTTGGAACCATTTAAAAGTGGGTGTTGATCATACCATTGTCCCATAATAAAATTTCTATTTTTTAGTCTGTCATTACCTTAGCTTTTAATTCATGAAATATTCTATAGTGACAGAAAAAGTGCAACAAAAAATCCACCCAACAACAATAATAATATCATTAAAATGATAAAAACATGAGAACCTGTGTCTGATCCCCATTACCATATGTTGTGCTGGCCCCTGAAACTGGGTGTAGTGGCACACGCCTATAATCTGAGTGCTCAGGAGGCTGAGACAGGAGAATCACTACAAGTCCAAGCTGCATAGCCAAACCTTGTACCAAATTTTGAAAAGTCATAAAAGATGGAACAACCTAAGTTAAATATAATGGAGTGTACATATATCTAAAACCATTGAATTTTTTACAGAATATTAAACAAGAATATTGGAAACCTAGTCAATAATTTAAAAGGTGGGAATAAAATAAAACTTATTTCAGGTATTCAATTTATTCCTTTTATTGATGTATTAACTTACTGTTGTTTTCAACATGAGCTGGTGCTACATTCTCCCTTATTTTCTGCTTTCCAGCAGAGTGATCCAGTCTGCCTGCCTAATCATGGCAAATAGCTGGAATTTCATGTGATCACTTTCATCAATTGATAGTGGCTACCTGAGACATTGTTCTCTGTATGATTCTGAGGCCATGTCTGGAATTAGAAGGACAAGCTGTTTCTATATCCCAGGAGCAAAGTTAAAACATGAAATTGAGTTAGCATTCACAGAAAAAGAACTGTACTGGACATTCCTGCAGGCTTCTTTATCAACTACAGACATGGCTACCAAAAGCTAATTACCATCTCAGTGTGTCTGGGGCACAGCGCTGCATAGTGCACTGGGGGTGGAACCCTGGACCCTGTGTCTGCCTAAGTAGGTGCTTTAATCCACTGAGTTATCTGGTAGGTCCTAATTTCCTATTCTTATTTAGACATTCTGCACCATTTTTATTATTTTATGTTGCTTTAGTTTTGTCTTTATTCTCATTTGCTTTTTTCTTCCTCTTTTTTGTGTCAGGGGGAAGGGTCTACAGTGTCAGGTTCTCACTACTGGGTCGTTCTTATAGTGATCTGCCTGTTTACAGCCTTCCAAGAGCTGGGATTACAGCCACGCTCCACCACACCCAGTCCCAATTACCATATCAGGGAGTCCCTAGGGCAAGACCAGCATGGTAAGCCCAGGAATTGAACCCCTGGACCCTGCTCCTGTTTGCAGATGCTTTAATCCACTGAGCTATTTGGCCAGCCTTGTCTTTGTCCTTAAAATAAAATTAAAAAAAGAAAAGCAGGAGCCGGGGAGATAGTTCAGTGGCACAATGCCTGCATGGCAAGTGCAAGATCCTGAATTCGAACCCGAGTAGTGAAACAAAAAGAAGAAGGAAAGAGAGAAAGAAAAGAAAGAGAGAAAGACAGAAAGACAGAAATTATATAAAAAGCAATGTTCCCATCATCTCCTTTTTTACAGAAGTCCTGGAATGTTCCTTTGTTGTTCCCTTCTAATGATTCTCAGTGTCTCACCTTATCTTCAAATAGGTACACAGCAAAGAAGAACCAGGTCTAGAGTGTCATGCGTGTGAGTTCTGTCAAGGCCATACCTTGCCATAACTGTCGGGCAACTCAGACCTTGCTCGACTATAACTGCAATTGAAAGTGAATGTCCATCTTGTTAAAATCATAAAGCACAATGATTTGTGCAAATCCAATCTGAAATTTTGAAACTTTCTCCCTTCTCTCCAATTCCCATGATTCAAACTCTTAGTTCGGCTCCATGCTTCACACTTTCCCCATTGTATCAGGCTTTTCCGAGTGGGCTCGCTTCTTTCCAAGCTTCTGTCCTTAAGACCTTTTTTTTCTGTATTTTCCTTTTTTTTATTGTTTAAATTTAACACGGGTTATATTACATATTTTCATCATCAGGTGAGTTTAGATTAATACATATAGGTATGTAAGATTGATCAAACAATTAAACATTAACCTTGTAAATCAACATTATTATTATTATTATTATTATTATTATTATTATTATTTTCTTTTCTTTGAAAGTTGACATATTGCATATTGTCCTCACAATCGTTCTACAAAGTACAGTGTGTGGGCATGACCCACCTCCCTATTGATGTTGCTTAGAAAAAAAAAAAGGAAAAGAATATACTTCTCTTTGGACTAAGAGGAAGCAAGTACATATACAGTCAAAAGTTCTGCAATTGCAGTGGGCCACCAGTGAAGCTTGTGTTGTTGGAGGTTATTGAATCTAAGCCTCCTAAAGCTCGTCTCACCAATCTAGCTCTGTGTTTCATGCATTGTAATTAAACATTTTTTTTCCTGCTGGAGGGTCAAGGGCAAGTTGAAGCAAGACCTGTATAACAAAATATTCAATTTTTTTGGTATCTTCCAGGGTCAAATCCCCTCAGGATTAAGTTTGGGACCATAGGCAGTACTTTGTAGAACTGTTGTTAGTGTCAGCCTTCGGGACAAGTCACAGCCATTGCTTGGCCATTTTGCTTTCTGTGAAAGACTGAGAGAATATTTTTCTTTGGGTGACTCTCCTTAGATGCACCACAGTTCGTTCACCCCTTTCCTCTGAGGTCCCATAATCTCCTTGACCAGGAAATTTGGGAGGTTCTATAACACCTCTGAGTTATAGGATATTACAGCACAGGTTCTCTTATATCCTGGGTCTTCTTTGACCTTGAAGGGCTAGGGCCAAAATATTGGCTATCCGTATACCCCTCTTTTTCTCCAATTTTTGGTCTGTTAACTTACATTCTTAGCCCTCCAGCAGAAAACCTTTGTGATACTATTACTCTGTAACACAGGTACTTGAGCTTATCATCACTGGCTTTCGGAGTATCAAATATCTTTGACTTAGCTTGGAAATGATATTTTCTGGCCATCACTGATATTCTAATAACTTTCCATACAGTGCGATATAAGCAGTTACACAATTTTGACACAGATATTTGGAAATTCATGGAAATACAAAATTGTACCCTTTCAAGAATATGGTATTTGGTCCAGTCTCTTATTTTCAAGTACTACACTTGATAGAATGACAGTAACTGAGTTTACACAAGGAGCAGTATATATCAAAAAGACATGAGTGACATGTATTCCAAACTTAATTTTAGTGTTACATTGTGCTACAATCAATATGCTGAACCCCTTGAAGGTTCTTAAGACCAATATCTGATTCATCCTGTGTACATCAGTGTATGGTTTTGCTATTGAAATGTTTTCTGCTTTATGTGCTTCCAGTCGCTTCGTTGTTTAGTCCATAACACATTCAGCTGTGTTATGCCCTTAAGTTCTTGTTTTCTTCTTTAAAGTTCTTATATTAGGGAGACTATACGATATTTACACATATAGGTCTGGTTTATTTCACTAATGAGTATATGTTCAATATACATCCATTTATATACCAAGTCTTCAAACTTATCAATTCTTTATGGATGAGTAGTATTCCATTGTATAAAAATACCACATTTTTTTAACCATTCTTCAAATGATGGACATTTTGGTTGTTTCCAAGATTTGGCTATGACAAATTCGGCTGCTATAAACATAGGTGCACAGATATCGCTATGGTATGAAGTTTTCAGTTCTTCTGGGAAAATTCCCAGTAGGGGAAAAGCTGGATTGAACAGAACTTCCAATTCTAGTTTTGCAAGGATCCTCCACATTGCTTTCCATAATGGTTGCACCAATCTTCATTCCCACCAGCACTGGAGAAGGGTTCCTTTTTCCCCACAGCCTCTCCAGCACTTGTTGCTGGTTGATTTCTTTATGATAGCCATCCTTACTGGGGTGAGGTGGTATCTAAGTGTTGTTTTGATTTGCATTTCATGAATAGCTAGCGATGGGGAGCATTTCTTCATGTATTTGTAGGCTTGCTGTATTTCTTTCTCTGAGAAGTGAGTGTTCATCTCAGATGCCCATTTCTGGATTGGGTCTTTGAATTTTG
>PVJA010004942.1:0-76000 GCA_004027025.1 Myocastor coypus | reverse complement strand
GGGTCTCGCTATGCAGTTGAGGCTGGCCTTGAGCTCACTTTTGTAGCCCAGGCTGGTCTCGAACTCGCACCAATCCTCCTGCCTCAGCCTCCCAAGTGCTGGGATTACAGGCGTGCGCCACCACGCCTGGCCCCTTCCTTCTTTCTTTTTCTTTTTTTTTTGATCTTTTTGAGACAGGGTCTCGCTATGCAGTTGAGGCTGGCCTTGAGCTCACTTTTGTAGCCCAGGCTGGTCTTGAATTCGCACAGATCCTCCTGCCTCAGCCTCCTAAGTGCTAGAATTATAGGTGTGCACCACAACACCCGGCTCTACCTCCTTTCTGTTGATTCTTCTACCCAGGTGTTTCTTAAGTAGCCCTCTCCAGAGCAGGTGGATGCTCCTGTTGGAAAGAAGGGAGACAAGATCCCACCAGCCTATCCACCCTCAGACTGGTGCATGATTCCTATGTCCTGAAACATCTCACAAACCATTCACTTACTCTTACTGAGTATTTGTAAGTAAACGTTACAATTGGTCGGTGACAGGAATGTCTACAGAAGGAAACATAACTATTGTATAAAAAATTGGAAGTGAACACTTTTCAGGCTACAAAGAGCACTTCTAGAGATAGATAAAACAATTGGCTGAGGGATTTGGCGCCGTGCATTGAGCCAAGTCTCCAGACACTTGTTTTCTTTCTAATCACCTAGGTAAACATTTTTAGCAACTGGTCAAGATTAAAACTTTAAGTACAAGGGTGAAACTTGTATGTATCATCTAGCAATCACATTTTACATGTTAGTAAACATTTTAAAGCTGACAAAAATCTCTTCGTTAGTGTGTAAAGTACAGATGTAAATCGTTTTCTCCAGTAGCCACTGTAGAATGTGAACTATTGTAAGCTGTTGCAGCCTAATTTCTGAAAGAGTAACTCATTAAGTTGTTCTACTGAAAAACTCAGGTAGAATTTCTAATTTACTAGTAAAAAGGGAAAAAAGTACAACAGGCAAGTGGATATCTTTTAATGGTCAACAGCCAGATTTTACCAAGGAACCTTTGGGTCTGGCTAGTACCCGTCAGGTATTCTCAGTTTCTTTGGGCTCACACAACCAGAGATCCATCTCCAGAAAGGAATCCAACTGTTTCTCTGGTCAACATTCCATCAGCTGTAGGCTTCAATGGGGGTGCACCAAACAACAGGTGGAGAAACCTGTTGTTATGGTTTGTGCATAGATGTCCCCCCAAAGCCTCATGTTGTTATGGGGCTGCTTCTGGAATTTATCATTGATTATTGTGGAAATGGGTGCTGCCCCTCCCCTGGGGCAGGTGTTTACATTTCAATGTAAGGTAGGAAGAGAGGTTAGTTGCTTGAGCAGCTGCTAGCTCTCCCAGTGCTCTTGCTCTCTGCCCGCCACCATGGAAGGTTGCCCTCTGCCATGTGCCAGTCTGCTTTGGAGCCAGCTGAATATAGACTGAAACTTCCAGTAACTGTAAGCTAAATAAACCTTTCCTTCCCTCATTTTGAGTGTTGGGTGTTTGTCCCAACAACAAGAGAAGAGTAACTAAGACACCTGTCTTCTGTTTCAAAGAGTGGCAGCTGCTCTAGAGCATTTAATAGCTGGCAGAGTAACTACTGTTTGTCCAAGTTCTATAGTTAAAAGCCTGAACAAGATCACTTAGCATTTTATGGTAAAGGCTTTAAAGTCCAAGACTTGATTATTATGCACCTAAATAATTAGATCTAGGAGAAAAGGTTACCATCTTCCCTTACTCTAAATGTATTTTGGTTCCATACATGTGCTGCTTTCAGAGATAGGTCCTTCTACTGTTACCCAGAAGTCCATTCTCTCCACTGTCTCAAGTTTAGCCTTCTGAAGGAGACCGGCCCAGAACACTAAGCTGGCACATGGCTTTTATATGTGTTCGACTGGACGGGCATAGTTCCTCTTTGTCTCATCTGACCCAGAGAGGGGGTGTGTGTTCTTTTTAAAATGACTTCTCTGTTTTTGGCATTAACAAATGCTCATTTTCTTTTTTTTTTTTTTTCTATTTTTTTATCGTTCTTTCTTTTTGTGTGTGGGACTGGGGTTTGAACTCACAACCTTGTACTTGCCAGGCAGGCACTTACACCACAGAGCTGTCTCCCCAGCCCCAACAAATGCTCATTTTCTAAGAGCTTCACTTAGTTGGAGCAGTCTATATCATTCTCCTAATTTTATATACCTCTAAAAAGGAAAGTACAGGGCAGGGGAGATAGCTCAGTAGAATAAGTACTTGCCTGGAAAACACAAGGACCTGAGTCCAATCCCTGGTTCTGAAAGAAAGAAAAGAAAAGAAAAGAAAAGAAAAGAAAAGAAAAGAAAAGGAAAGAAAGAAAGAAAGAAAGGGAAGAAAGGAAAGTACAAAGAGGTGGGAAAATTAGGAGAGTGAAGTCAAAGCAAGGAAACTGAAACAGAGCAAGCCTGACATTTCCTCTAGCATGTAGAGGGGGATCAGAACCAGTCTGTCCCAGTGAAATCTGTCCTCCAAGTCTTTAAGTACAGTTGCCCACCTAATGTCATTTAATTGGCAAAAGGAGTCTTATGTTTTATAGACAGGCATGTGTATTTTCTAAGTCTAGCTAGATTTAAAAGTCCCATTTCACCAGGCATGGTGGCTCATGGCTGTAATCCCAGCGCTTGGGAGGCTGAGGCAGGAGGCTCGGTGTGAGTTTGAGACCACCCAAGGCTACAAAAGTGAGCTCAAGGCCAGCCTGAACTACATAGTGAGACCCTGTCTCAGAAAGAAAAAAAAAAAAAAAAAAAAGGTCCCATTTTACAGAGTTTACATAAAGTTCACTAGGAGGCTTACTAACATTATTCTCTCTAGCACTGTTGCCTAAAGTAAAGCAAGGAATACCAGTACATTTAACATCTAGTTCAAATGCAGCATATGCAAATACAAAACAGTCACCAAATGTCCCATTAGAGAAATATAGCCTTAAAAGATTTCCATTTTTTAACTTTGATTTACCAATGACATTTTGGCCAACATTTTAACAAAACCATAAAAGAGACAAAGCATAAGCAATTGTAAGCAATTTTAACCAAACTATGAGACAAAACTGTATGAAGCAAAGCATGAACAATGACGAGCAATGAACAAAGACATATTATTTAAAGCATAAAAATATTACCTAAGCAAGTACCAATCCAAAATTTATATAAGAAAAGCAAACTCATACCTCTGTTCGATGATCTCGGTGGGAAACGCCAAATGACGCAAGGAAAAAAAAAAATCCTGATCCTGGTTGGATGACGTCCAATAGGAGACCTCCAAATGATATAGGGAAAACTGATCTCCCAACCTGAAAAGTACCTGGGACGAGTTCATGTTCTCTAAAACCAAAGAACGAATTTTAGGAACAAATGGAGGTAATGATCAGAATATATTTATCGAGGGAAAGAAATCTCCTGTCTAAGAGAGGGACCAGAGGGGGTCCCAAGTGAGTGTTCCCTCTGTTTAAGACAGGAAAATGAAGGAAAGCATAGGATGTTAAACTGCCAAAAGTCATATAGTTACAAAAGTGGCAGAACAGGTATAACATTAAAAAGAAAATCCACGGAAACAGAAGCTTATTATAGTTAAACTATAAACACTTGTAAGAAAAGGACTAAGTAAGCCAGGCGTGTGGCACATGTGTGTAGTCTCAGCATCCTGGGGAAGACATTTAAGTTTGAGATGAGATTTCTTTCTCAAAATTGAGTGAAATGTACCTCAATTCAAAGGCCCTGGGTTCAATTTCCAGTACTAGAGAGAGAAAAAAAAAATCATTAGAAGGATGACAATTTTTTTTTATTTATCCCTGGTTAACTCAATCAGGAAATTGCTTTGCTATTTAGACAAGAGTCCAGTTCTTCAGAGTTGACAATAGCAGTTCTACTGGTTTTGTTGTCTGTCTTGGAGGGATATATTTGAAACTCAGTATCAAGTCTGTTGTGTGAAAATTTTCCAAAGGATGCAAGGCTCACAGTAGTATTCTTTTTAACTAAAGACCCAGTTTAGCATCTTGGACCAGGAATGGGTGTTTATCTGTGTTCACTCAAGATTCTGATAGGAGCAGAGCCTTAGAGTCCATTAAATGTTTCCAAACTTGTATATGGTTCCAAAGTTTGAGATACTTCTTTTTTACTCAGTTGAGAATTGAGTTGTATGCATTGTGTTATCTCAGTCTTAGCTTTGCAACCAGATAGCCAGACTTGAAATTTTAATTTTGTTTTTAGTCTAGTAGCTAAATATTGGACAGGGCTTTTAAAGGTTTCATTTCCTTGCTTTGTCTTCTTTTTCTTTTTTCCCCCTCAATTCTTTCATATTCATTGTCCTGGGTTATTTTTCTAATAATATTGATTGTTACTCTGATTTTTTTAGTTAATGCAGAATGTTTCTATATTTTGAAGAATTTTTGAAAAACAACATTAAGATTTTCTAGTTTAAATTTTTTAAGGCCGGGCGTGGTGGCTCACGCCTGTAATCCCAGCACTTGGGAGGCTGAGGCAGGAGGATTGGTGCGAGTTCGAGACCAGCCTGGGCTACAAAAGTGAGCGCAGGACCAGCCTCAACTGCATAGCGAGACCCTGTCTCAAAAAGACAAAAAAAAAAACAAAAAAACAAAAAAACAATTTTTTAAGAATTTTATTTTATTTTGGCCATTTGAGAAATACCAATTAAAACAACATTGAGATACCATTTCACCCCAGAAAGAATGGCTATCATAAAGAAATCAACTAATAACAGATGCTGGAGAGGCTATAGTGAAAAACAAACACTTTGGCACTGTTGATGGGAATGTAGACTGGTACAACCACTATGAAAACTGGTGTGGAGACTCCTCAAAATAACTAGGACTGAAAATCCCATTCAATCCAGCTATTCCCCTTCTGGGTATTTTCCCAAAAGAACTAGAAATGTCATGCCATAGTGATATATATACACCCATGTTTTATAGCAGCACAGTTTATTATAGCCAAATGTTGGAAACAACCTAAATGGCCAATTACTTGTGGGATGAATACCTTTCATTCCTTTTGATCTTCTAGTCTAATTTTGTTTTTCTACTTTTCATTAAAAGCAGGCTTACAAAGATACTACTTTATATAATTTACTAATCTAAATATCAAGATTTACTGATTCTGATTAACTATGTGCCAGTTTTGTACATGGCATACTGCATATTACTTGACCTTTGTTGGAGTTCTGTGGCCTAGAAGGGTTCGTTTCATAGATTAATTCCTTTTCACAGTGAGCTTCTAAAAAGGGCACGCAGGTATTTAGTTCACACATTTTCTGATTCAATTTCACAGTATATTTTTATGAGAGAAGCAATGCTGATTCTGGTTCTCCCATTAAGAGATAAGCACCTACAGACAGGCTCAAAGAGGTTTACCTTTGCTCAGAGTTGCCCACTAAGTAACCAAAGTGCCTTTAGAACACACTTAGATTAAATGCTCCAGCCAGGCATGGTGATGTATGCCATGATCCTAGCTCTTGGGAGGCTGAAGCAGGAGGATTAGTATGAGCTTGAGACCAGCCTCAGGTACCAAAGTGAGCTCAAAGCGAGTCTGAACTGCATAGTGAAACCCTGTCTCAAAAAAGACAACAACAAAAAAGAACAGATGCTCCATCTTGTCACTGTTTTTTGCACTTGCTCTCTTACTGTGTGTGTGTGTGTGTGTGTGTGTGTGTGTGTGTGTTCCTCTCATTACAACTAAGTTGAGCAGATTCAGACATTTATTCATTTGACAAATATTCACTGAGTGCCATGCTCATAAGCGTTTCAGGTATGGGCATGTAGTGGTGAGAGCAGGCTTAGACTCTTACAGAGTTCCAGAAACCAGCAAACATATCCATAGGCCATTTTCCAACAGTAGTATTTTCATTAAAGCAGACAATGGGTTAGAAGGTGGTTGTAGTAAGCACTTGACTTTGGCAGTCAGCAGTGTCCTCTCCAATTCGGGGTTATTAGTCTCATGGGAGGTAATGAAGAACACTTCTGTTTCCCTCAGGAAGCCTGTATCAGAATTTCTCTAGTCTCTCTCTTTTTTGTCTTTTTGAGACAGGGTCTCGCTATGCAGTTCAGGCTGGCTCGAACTTGTCCCAGTCCTCCTGCCTCAGCCTCCCAAGTGCTGGGATTACAGGCATGTTCCACCATGCTCAGCCCTATCTAGTCTCATTAATAGTTGAATTTTTTATCCAGTTTACTTTTATCTGATATATTAACATCTGCATGTTGAATATTAGAAATCCTTGCATGCTGGACTATTGACCTTGAGCATTGTTTTTTCTCTAAATATACTTAACTTTTAAAAAATCCATGAGTATTATTTTTGTTGTAGTTATCGAGTGAACATCTCTGTCTCTACCCTTTTCAGTTGTATCTGTGCCCTTGCTTTTCTAACCTTGCATTTATTTTCCTTCAGATCACAACATCTGCTGCAATTTGACTTTCAGGTTAGTGAAAATTTGCCCATTTTTCAGTTTTGTGCGGTAGGCAGTGTTCACCAGCGTTCTCCTACTTGAGATAAATAAGGATCTCACGGGCCACTTGTGACACCTTAATGGTTAAGTTAAGCATTTATAGGACATGCTATCAAAGTCTTTTTAAAAGAGTATTTTGAAAAGATGCAACAGTAGAATAGAAACTTGGTAAGAAGAGAAGACCTGAGAAATGTTGAAAACTAATCACTAGTAAATTAAAACGGCTGCTGCCACTGGTAAGGCAGAGCAGGCGTGTTATGTGTTCTGCATTGTATGTAGCCAAAAATGCTTACTGCTAGGTAATTTAACAGTAAATTTTAGAAATGGTGTAGGGTTTGGTCAGTCGTGAAAGTTTTCCATTAAATATAGACTCCCAACTTCTAAAAGCTTTAAAATTTGTCAGGGAGAAAGAAATCTACAATTGCTTGAAAATATTTAATTTTTAACTTATTCTAAGACATGTGGGTAATACGATTTTGTGAGGCCCCTGTACTGAATGATGTGCCAAAGTAAGTATGGGAAAGGCTGGTGAAAACTGGATCAATCTACACGGTCCATTGGGGGATTTCATGTGGAAGCGTCCTTCCTTGTTGCAGCTCCTTATTAGAAGAAACAGGTAAGGCAGTGGGCAGTGGGCAGTGGGCAGTGGGCAGTGGGCTTCCACATGAACTGGGCAGCATCTCCTCTGCCTTGCTCCACTTCTGATGCCTCACATGTGCCTGATGCTCAATCTTTTTCTTTGTTGTTAAACCAGTTTCATATTGGGTTTATAGGTTGGCTGAGCTGCTGAAGTGCAAGGTCTACTAATCACTCATGACTTAGTTCTTATTTCTGTAGTTCTTTAGGTTCTTCAGTGTTTTTTTGTTTTTGTTTTTTTCTCTTTGACCTTGCATGTGAAAAATGTTTTATCTCCATCTTACAAAGAAAGGCCTTAATTGACTAGAGACTTTCTCAGGTCACACAAATACATTTAGGGTGAGTTAGGCTTAAAATTTAAGCAGTAGAAGTTGGTGCTGGTGTACATGCCTATAATCCCAACACTTAGGAGGCCGAGCCAGGAGCACTGCTGCCAGTTGGAGGCCTAGTCGGGCTATGTAGAGCAAGAGCCTATTAACATGGTGGAGCTGGGGATCAACCTCAGAACCTTGCACTTGTCAGGCAGGCACTTGTACCCCTGAGCTATTTCCCTAGCCCCTATCATCTATGTATTTGGCACTATGCAGTTCAGATTCATAGTGTTCCTCCTGTTTTCAGACTCCCCAGTGCTGGGATTACAAGCATGTACCACCACTCCCAGAATCTTTTGTGGGCTCTGTGTGCCCCAGGGGCAGAGCCAGTGTGGCATGCAGGACCAGTGTGTGAGTCCAGGGATCAAACCCTAGTCTCTGTCACCTGCCAAAGCAGGTACTCTTAGACTGCTCAGCTATCTCACTGGCCCTTAAATTAAATTAACTTTAAAAATAAAATTTAAGCAGTAGACATAAAAGAGGCCTTAAAGAGATTGAAACTAGTTTCATTGTGGAATAACTTGAAATTCTGCATATGAATGTCAAGATGTGCACAGGCTGGCTCAGGTGGGATCATCACTCTGTACCTTGCACCTTTTCCAGCTGCTTCCAGCTGTATTAAGTATAATGTCCTTAAGTGCCTTAGTTGTCCCTGCCCCACTTAATGATTACATGAACACATTGCCTTCTTTCATATGCTCCTTAGTCCTCTAGAGCTGCCTCGGGGACTATTCCTAGTTCCTGTTTTGTCACACTGGCTTTTCACAGGAACCCAAGCTTCCCCTCTTCAGCCCTCTGGACTAACTCTGAACCCAGGGACTGGCATTACCTAGGAGGATGAATTCAGGAATTCTCCCTCCCCTCTCCTTCCTGTGCAGTGCTTACTGAGCTCTGTATGACTTTTGCCTTGATAGCAGCCCTGAGACACCAGGGTGTGATAACAATGCCTCCTTTATTTTCCTGAAAAAATTTCTAAATAATAAAATCTACTCATACACATATTTTTTTTTTTTTTTTTTTTTTGAGACAGGATCTTACTGTGCAGTTCAGGGTGGCCTTAAGCTCACTTTTGTGGCCCAGGCTGGTCTTGAACTCTCATCCATCCTCCTGCCTCAGCCTCCCAAGTCCTGGGATTACAGGCGTGCACCACCACGCCCACCTATATACACATAATTTTAAAAAATCACCAATTGTCTACCTATAACATAAAGAAAAAGTAAGATAATGTTTGGTGTCTCTGTTACTCTTCTCATTGCTGGGACAATATCTGATGCCCAAAATAAAGGAAGGAAAGGTTCATTTAGCTCACAGGTATAGGAAGTTTTTGTGTATACTCAGCTGGCTCCAAGGCAGCGTGGCACATGGCAGAGAGCATAGGGAGGTTAGCAACTGCAGCAGCTAGCTAGCCTCTCCTCTGTCCTTACATTGTAATGCAAATTGCCTGTCCCAGGGCATGTACAGCATTGACACAATAATCAATCACAAACTCTAGAAGCTGCCCTAGGACTGCTTGAGGCCTTGGGGAGACAACACACAAACCATCACACTTGGGCTGTGTGTTACAACACAGATGGACCTTGATGGTGGTGTTCTCAGCTACAGAAGTGAGACACAAAAGGACAAATACTGTGTGATTCCACTTAAATGAAGTGCCTAGAGTAGTGAAAGAGAGACAAAAGAGCATGGTGACCTCCAGGGGAAGGGGAGAGTAGGAGGAAGAAGGACGAGAGCAGGTACGGTCAAGCTGATCATGCTCCAATTTGGGAAAATGGAAAATGCCCTGGAGATGGATGGTGGTGATGGTTGTGCAGTTCAGTTAAAGTGACAACTTTTACATGATATACAACCTATGCCAATAAAATAATTTTTTTAATAAAAGCTAATGATTGGGCACAGCTATATTAATCAGAAAAATAAAAGTAGCACCTACACATTGAGCTAGCATGTGGTATTTGAAAGTAGGAAACTTACCCAAAGTCTTAGAATCGGCAAATAGGAGTAGTGTTCATAATTTGGATCCAAAGATGTTTCTTTTCCTCCTAGGCCTAGGCCTTCAGACTTCCAGTCTGTGGAAGTCTCCTGTCTGCTATGGCCACCCAGGCCACCCAGGACTGCCACTTCCTCATCTCTTCCCCTGGAGTGTGATCCTCTTCTTCCTGTACACTTTATAATCATAAGATAAAGCTGAACTTTAGACTAGGCATGGTGGCCCATGTTTGTAGGTCCAGCACTCAGGAGGAGAGTTTGAGGCTGGCTCAAACTACATAGTGATAGTGAGTGAGTTCAAGTTTATCCTGAAATACGAGATCTCTATCTTTAAAAAGAAAAAAAAAAAAAAAAAAAATCACATTCCGCAACACTGAAATAGAATGGATTTTAAGAATTTACAAACTATCTGGTTTTAAACATTACTGCCAGGATCGTCAGATAATTTAGTCATCAAGTTACCCTAAATCCTAGTCATTTAATTAATATTTCTAATTGTATCTTGTTCTATTTTAAGATGAGCCTATTTTTAACTTAAGTTTATTTGAGCTAGCCATGTTTGGGTGCATTTGTTCTTTTTCAGATGTTTTTCCAAATTTACTAATTCAAATAATGATTGGGGACTCCATAACATACATCTCTTTATTTGCATGGACATTTAGCCAATAGATGACAGAAACAGATTAATGCATATGCCATTCTTCTCCTGATTTGTATTTTAGGGAAGGGTCTACAGAGTGCTCAAGGTCTCATGACTAGATTGGACTCATAGTGATCCACCTGTTTACAGCCTCCCAAGATCTGGGATTATAGGCACACACTACCACACCCAGTGTCCCTTGCCTGCTCAGTGTGCCCCAGGGGTGGGGCTGGTATGTTAGGCCTGGGATCAAAACCCCAGCCCCTGAGCCTGCTTGTAGGCACTTTAATTTGCTGAGGTATTTGCCCGGCCCTCTTCTTTTGTTTTTAAATAAACACGAAAAGATGCAGCACATGAAACCTCAAAAGAGCATTAATCATAAGCCAGTCCCTATCTGCAATCAGCTCTGTGACCATTCCAGGCCATTTGAATGCTCTGTTGAAGGGCCAGGGTCAGCTAGTCACACTGGCAGCCACCTACGCGGCTGAGCCCTGCAGCCATTTGGAAACCATGGGAGAGGTGAGCCAGTCCTTTTACAAGAGCCAGGCTTCCTTAACAGCCATTTCATTCATACAAACTGGCCAAGAACCAAGCATCTACGAATGGCAAATGTTGTGTTCCAAGAATGAGACTCAAAGAAACTTCATAGTTTAATTCTGATTTAGATCAAGGAAATACATATCTAAACCAAAGGATTAAATTTTTGTCCTGAGAATTGAACCTAGGGCCTTGGACAAGTTAGGCACTCTACCACTGTCTCACATCCCTAGTCCCTTTTTAGTTTTGAGACAAGGTCTCACTGCATGGTCCAGGCTAGCTTTGAATTTTTGATCCTTCTGCCTCAGCCTCCTGAGTAGCTAGGGTCACAAGTATATACCACTGTGCCCAGTATGATATTCTTTTTGTAGCTTTCAAAATATCTGGCAGAGACTATTGACAGGTTCACTAAATAATTACAAGTTGCTTAAAAATCGTAGTCATTTATTTTTACTTTAAGGTGAAGGCTACCTTAAATTTTTAGAATTCAAGGTTTGAGCTGTCATTTAAATCCAAATCTTTTCAGTTGACAGTTCCTTTAAAACATTTTATTAAATCTTATCTAAATTATGCTCCATCAAGGGTGTGCTATTTTTTAATTCATGAGAATATTTTTTTTTAAGTTGGAAAGGGAAAGATAATGAAGGCTTTCAAATATTTTTAGTGTTAGAAAATATTTTCAAATGTAGGCCACCTTTTCAAGTGATCAGTCATCTCTTCTATACTTGGTGGCTGTTCGTTCCAGAAACATTTTCCTCAGTCCTAACCTCTTAATGTTTTAACAGTGCCAACACCATGGAAACCCTTTTAATGACATGGAAAGACTGATGATCAAAAAAACAAACCAGCTCCCTGTGCCTTGTAGAACTGTAAACCAAAGGTTTGCTTTGCCTTGCCTGGTCAGCTGTGGTGGAGGCCATAGCTACCTGAACCAGTAGATGCGGTGCTGTTAAAAATGTTGACTGGCCAATGTTACCCTTCAATACATCTTAGAAACGTTTTAGTCTCAGAACACAATTGACTGGATTTAACAAACTAAAATGATGTTATGAGGCTTACCTAAACTGGTTACCTGTTAATGGCTATAAAGTCTTACTTCCATGCTTTGGTGTAAAAGGCTTAGTTTTAGATACCCAAATAACTGGCTGTTTCCTTCCAACATTAATCACCTCAAGTGTCTAGCTGATATTCAGTGCGCACGCAGCACGTCTAAGGAATGTCCTGCTTGCTATAATTTGCATCTTTTCCTAGCAAAATTATAGAGGAAACAAGGTTGTTTTAAGAAGAAAAAGAAACCACATTTTCTCATGCCATTCATATTTCCCTTAATCCAATTTTGAAGTCAAAGGGTAGTGTGAAACTTTGATTTGTAGCAAATTCTGACATTATCCATTAACCTCCCTAACAAGCTTCCTGCTCTCTTTCAGGTGTAAGTCCTTTTTTTAAAGGAGCCAGGCTTTTTCTTTGAATTTACCTTTTAAAAAGGTATACTGAAATGGAATGGTCTCCTAGACTTATGAATTAATTTTTCAAATGTTGGATGGATGTATTCTTAGCAATTATCTGAAAGTGGAGTAAATGAGAAGCAGAAACTTGGAGCTAATGACAGTGAGAAATACTATGAGTTTAATATCCCTTATTGGAAAGTAGGAAAGAGAAAAAATCAATTTGAATTCAGTAGTCATTGGAAATATTATAGCATTTATTAGTGCTTTTAAAAATATGTATTCGGTACAGGGTTTCACTATGCAGCTTGGACTCAATAGTGATCTTTGTTTTCAGCCTCCCTAGCGTTGGGATTACATGTGTGTGCCACTATGCCCAGTCTTGGTGGTAGCTCAGCATGCCCAGGGGTGGGGCTGGCAGGACATGTGATGCTAGGGATCGAACCCTAGTCCCTGCACTTTCCTAAACAGATGCTTAGTCTGCCAAGCCATCTTGCCCACCCTTGTTAGTACATTCTTAATATATCAATAAATTTAAAGAATACAATTCCCCCTCATTCCCACCAAGTATTTATTCTCCCAGAGATGAGATGACTGCACATGTGTCTGACCTACACCCCCTGCCTTGTGATAATATATGCATGAGCAGGAAGACTAAACAGGTGATCAGGGAATCGGCATCATCACACAGGACAGATGATGTCTGGTGACTGAAATCTTTTCAACATCCAATCATAATAGTGAGTGATAAAAATTATAGATATTTTGCGTTTGTCTTTTTGCTCAGTTCTGCAAAGACAGTTGTTTTACTCACACAGTGTGTAAATACCCCATTGGACCTACTTTCACCCTGCTTTTCTGGCCTTGCCGTGCTGCCTTCGTTAACATCTTATACTAGGCCAGTCATCAGTCATTTTGAATCTGCTGTAAGACAATTATTTTTATCTTAAGGTGGTCCAGTATTTGCCTTTTCTTTAATTACTGTTTTCCAAAGTCACTCTACCTTAGATGCATTAAAGTTTTATTATATTACATAAAAATACTAAGCGAAAGAACAGTTGCCTCTTGGGGCCCGGCAGGATGGCTCAGTGGTCTAAAGCACCTGCTTAGGAAAGCTTCGGTGGCTTCAGGGACCGCGGTTTGATCCTCGGCACCACATGCTGCGCCATCCCTACCCTCAGGGCAGGCTGAGCCAGCCATAAAAATAAATAAATCAACAAACAAAAGTTCTGAAACAAGAAAAAAATAAATAAATAAATAAAATTCTTAAAAAAAAAAGCAGTTGCCTCTCAAGTAGGAGTTTGAGGGTGGGTGATTGGAATGCTAATGACCATAATGGCATAGCTAAATAATCTTATGGTACAGCAGCAATTTTCCCCATCCTTTCAACCAGTGTTTGCTGTGCACATGTGTATCACCAGTGGGTTTTATTACACCAACCAAGGGAAAAGAGAGGGGCTAGGACAGAGACCATTCTTGTGAGGTGATGGCTTTCATAGGGTGCTGCCCCGACTGCTCAAAGGTAGGACCTACTTTTGAGCTGTGGTGATTGCCTTTAGTTGGCTGGCCACCAAATGTGTTCTATACAGGGATGGAGATGGTAAGAGGAAGGAAAAATAGACTTAATTTGTCCTTTGGCTCATGGATGTAGATTGAACAGATATTCTTGGAATTGTTTTTTAGTCACCACTAGACAGTAAAACAATAGAGTTTCGTACACTCTGGCTGCTGTGGTCAGCAAAAGCTCTTATTGTTTGAATGAAGGCAGAATGTTTTAGGAGTACGTGTTTAAGATGTCAGTCAGCAGGGTTTTGTTACTCTTATAGAGGTATTCATACCTGCAGTAAACATGCTTTTGAGAAGATAAACCCAGGGATGCTTGTGTATTCAAATTAAGTCTAACTTTATTTATTGGCACTAAGGTTTTGAAGATGCTAAGCATGTTTTCTACTTCTGGGCTACACTCTGCCAAAGTTAACCTTAAACAGTTGGTTTTACAAATAAGTTGAGCATGAAAATATCTGCTGAACATTTTTATGTCTCTACTCATGTGATTTCATTAAAAATAACACTTTTGCCCAATGTGAAGCCTTCTGCTAAAAAGAGTGTGTGCCAGTCTCCAGAGGGCACAAGATGGGTCAAAATACATAAAGCACACAGCAGCCATCATGAGAGGCCTGGCCAGAGGTGGAGCATAGCATACCTCTCAGGGACTAGTCTTTTAGTGAGAGAGTATCTGAGGGACACAGATCCAGAACCTGTAGAATCTGCTGTCCCCTAGAGTCCCTCATTTCCTGAGCTAAGAAACTTTCAGTTAGCAGATTTTAATGAGGGGGTGGAAGGGGGAGTGTTTGAAGTTTGCTTTATTTAAATGATCATGACAATAATGACAATCTCTCTTTCAAAAGTTCCCGGGTGTGGTGGTGCATGCCTATAATCTGAGCACTTGGGAGGCTGATGCAGGAGGATTGGTATGAGTTCAAGACCAGCCTGGGCTACAAAAGTGAGCCCAAGGCCTGCCTGAACTGCATAGTGAGATTCTGTTTCAAAAAGACGAAATCAAAACAAAAAACAAACCTATGCTTAAAAGTCCCCAAATACTTCACACTATTATTTCTTATAAAAATAACAAAGTAGAGAGGGATAGGGGGCTACAAATAGACCACTTATAGAGAAGAATAGCAGTTGGTAGACAGATGTTCACAGTGTCATTGAAAAACTTGCTAGTACATTTAGTTTTCTGTGGATATTTAAAGAGTATCTCCTTCAGAGTCATAGGGCTGGACATGTAGTTCTATGGTAGAGTACTGACTTTGCATACCTAAGGCCTAGGTTCAGATATCCAGCAGCACCAAATAGAGAAAAAGAGAAAGTCCTAGTACTGTAGGTTCTTGGTGGTCCCTAAAATGGTTTGATACACTGCACTGTTCACATTCCAAGTTAAGCCAGGGAACATGTTTTGTATCATGCCGCCAGTCTTAGATCAGGTCACTACTACAGTCTCTTTTAACACTCTAGAAGCCGAAAGTTACTTTCAGTAGAGTCACTCTTCTCTTTGCAGCAACCAATGAATTTTTTAAGGAGCACAATACAAGTCACATTTCAATTTTTTTTTCCAGTAGTGGGGAATCAAACTTGGGGCTCTTTACCACAGAACTATATTTCACTCCTATTTATTTATCTATCTATCTATTTATTTGTTTATTGTCTTTTTGAGACATGGTCTTGCTGTGCAGTTCAGGCTGGCCTTGAGCTCACTTTTGTAGCCCAGGCTGGTCTCAAACTCACATTGATCCTCCTGCCTCAGCCTCCCAAGTGCTGGGATTACAGGAGTGCACCACCACGCCCGGCTTTTTTGTCCTTTTTAATTTTAAGACAGGACTCAAACTTTTGATCCTCCTGCCTCAGCCTCCTTTCACCCTAAGCTAAATCCCTAGTCCTTTAAGGTTTTTTTTTTTTTCTTTTTTTCAGATGAGGTCTTGCTAAATTGCCTGGCTGGGCTCAAGCTTGTGATCTTCCTGCTTTATCACCACCAGTAGTAGCATGGAGGGTGGAGAGTGTCGGATGGAAATGTGCCACCATTCCCAGTTTTCATTGTACTTTGAAATTAAATTGTAGCCACATTAAAAAAAAAAAAAAAAAAAAAAAAACAGATAAAAAGAAACTGTTTTGTTTGACTTTTGGGTTTGTTTCTTGATTTCAGAATTGGTGTGACTCCATAACCCAGGCTTGTCTTAGACTCACAGCCATCCCTGCTGAGTCATCCCTTGCTTCAGCCTCTTGAAGGCTGCTGGTAGTAGTGTTTACTAAAAAGAGGGGAGGGCAAATTGTAAAGAAGATGTCAGCTCAACACAGGGCATGTTGACTTTGAGGTGCTTTCAAATAGGCAAGTGGACAATGTCTAGCTTGCTGTAGAATAATTTATGCAAAAGAATGGATAGAGTGAGAAGTGAGTGAGGCTGGGAAGAAACATAAGGTTCCTAAGGTTTTGAATGGCAGCTTTAGGCAATAGCAAGAAGTGAGGAAGTCTGAAGGGTAGAAGAGACCACAGAACATTAACATGCTTGACAGACATTGAATAAACCTGTCCTGCTGAGCCCAATGGGATTAGAGAGCTAAGATCAAAGCTGGCCTAATGCAGCTTGCACACATGTTTTGTTTGGCTCTTGTAGCTCAGGATCACAGAGTGTTCCAAATTTCAGTTAGGTGTGAACATTTCCACACAAAATCCAGATTTCTGTTTTTTTTCTATTTTCTGTGAAAGGGGCTGAAAGGTAGAATTGGCAACATTGGTGGTAATAACCTGTGTATCTGTTTTATTTCTTCACATATTTATATTACTTGCATGGGCCATGTAGACATTTGAATTTTCCTCCGTTGAGCTGGGGATCAGTAGGATATAAAGATACAAAGATATATTAACAACAGATTAATGAGGGCTTTGAATACCAAACTAAGGAGTACAAAATGTAGGCACTGGGCAACCTTTGAATAAGGAATTGATGAGATTAAAGTCATACTTAAGAGGATTAGTCTGTACCGGTAGGAAAACTGAGAAGTCAGACGGAACTGTTACCAAGTTTGAAAGGGAAGGTAGAGACAAGATGGTGTGGGATATACACATAGGCTTCAAGGAGACATGGAGGTGAACCAAAATAAAATCTCCTTTGAAAAATGCAAAATGGAAAAAAAAAACCCACAAAATGGAAATATTTCAGGGAGGGAGATGACATACAGAAAGCCCAACACTGCCACATTGGGCCTGTATGGGCCACTGAGTTGGAAGGGAAATTTAGATTTCCATGACTCAAGCCAGAGTTTGTTATCAGGGACAGTGAATGCTAGGGGTGTTAGGAAATGTCAAACAAAATGTGCTTCTGCTTTATCTGTAGCCTAGAACGTTCTCAGTAAATGGAGGGAAAGGGATCTTTTGACCTCTCACCTCCACCTTCCACATTCAGAGCAACTGGCCCCTGAAAGGCCCTTTAAAAAAGGGGGGTGCTAAAATGAGTGATCATTAAGTATATACCAGGCATTCTTTCCCACCCCCCTTTTGTAGCACTGAGGATCTACCTAGGGGTTCATGTCTACTAGACAAATGCTCTACCACTGAGCTACATCCCCAGCTCCCTAAGGTCTTTACCTAGTTTACTTAGTCCTCACAGTCATCCTTGGTAGGTATTATTGCTATTTTCATTTTAGACACAAGGAAACTAAGATTTCAGAACTTACTCAGAGTTACAGGGCTTAAATCCTTTAGCCAATAAGTGAACCTTTTCCTGTGTCTTCAGCTCTCTAGTGGTACACAGATGAGTAACTAGGAAACCTGATACTCTCTTCCTGGAAGCTATGCTATAATTTATCAGGGATATCAGTTTGACTAAGTTCCCCCTAGCAGAAGTAAAACTCCAGAAATGAAGTATTAACTTTCCTTCAGTTAACTATGCTTGGCAGATGATATGATTGGTCATTAGGTACCATGAGAAAACTGAGTATTAAGGTATGTGGTATGTTCAAAGATCTGTTTTCTTCCTTTGGTGAATGTTTTAGTGTTACAAGATGTGTGTGTGCTGGTAATACTTACCTGAAAAACAATTTTCACAAAAATTCATTTCTTACTATTTAAGCTGTATTATGTTAGATATTCTTTATATATTCTCTTGAAAAATTATACAAGAAAACATTTTAATTTGGGAAGGGGTGAGAGTCCCTAACACTGTAGAGAGACAAACATTTCATGCAAAACCTCAAAACTTCTCAAAGTTTTTCTATCATAATTAGGATTTTGTTTTCTTTGGTCTACAGATGAAACATGTGAATGAAACATTTCAAGAAGAAAAAAATAAAGAGGTGGTTCTCATGAGTATTGGTATCACTTCAGGAGTTGGACGGCTTCTCTTTGGCAGGATTGCAGATTATGTGCCTGGTGTGAAGAAGGTTTATCTACAGGTACTTTCTTATACTTTCTTTCCCCTATAAATTTATTATTCCCTCATTGCTCACTTATATACTGATGTTTAAATTTTATAAAAGTGAAAATATTTTTATAACATAATTTTTACAAGCAGTTTCTCAAGGATAAAATCAGTTTTATGAGTGAGTTATAAACATGCAAAATTGGCAAACAACAGGCATCTTTGTTTTATGAAACAACTCCACCAAATCAAATATTCACCCCCTACTTTTTTCTGAGAAGGATTCTTTATTTTTGGCATTGCTCTTATAGTAACATGCAGACCCAACGCCCATTACTGTATTTTGGGACATTTGAATTTGTGTTTATGACTTTTGAACTTATTAAAAATTGCCCGCCAGGTGTTAGGAAGTATGGGTAAACAAACTGCTAGTTCTGAGATCATTATTGACAGTCAACGGGTATTTAAGTGTCTATTTCATGTCAGATGCTGCTAAAAGCTACAGAGTTACATGAAAGGTAGTGCTTTGATCCTTGGCTAATAAGTAGTAAGGGTCTCCATGGAGGACAGACAAAACTGTTGTGGCTCAGTAAAATAATGAGTGTGCTAGATGGGTGCTCTGGGAAAGGCTGAGCCACTAGTAGGTTCTGACCAGTGTTAAAAGGTTGAGCATAGCTGGGTGTGGTGGTGCACGCCTGTAATCCCAGCACTTGGGAGGCTGTGGGAGGATCTGTGTGAGTTCCAGACCAGCCTGGGCTACAAAAGTGAGCTGAAGGCCAGCCTGAACTGCATAGTGAGACCATGTCTCAAAATGACAAAAAAAAAAAGTTGAGCAGGTAAAGGGCTGGGAGTATGGTATAGCTGAACAGTAGAGCATTTGCTTAGTGTGCATGAGGTCCCAAGTTCAGTCTCCAGCACTGCAAATAAAAAATTCTTAAAAAATTAAAAGGATGAACAGTGGTTATGTAGGAAGGTGTTGGAAGCAGTGTAAACCACATGGGCAAGGAATCAGAGGTGTAGGTAATGTGTGTGTCTGGGAAATAAAATGTTGAAAGAGAATAAAGAAGGAATAGTAAGTAGATGGAGTGACCAGGTGATTGCCAGGTTGGAAACAGCCTTTATGTGCACAAAAAAGGATTAAATTTATTGTGCAATCTAGTAGAAACTTTTAAGGCTTCTAACCAAGGGAGTGATGTGAGTTGTGTGTTTCGTAGAAATCAGTATTATAACTGTGAAAGGGTAGGCTGGCATGGGGGGCACAAAAGTTGAGGAAGTCACAAAATGTCACATAGTGAATTTATTTCAGGGTCCACAAATGTAAGATCTGTAGGGATAGAAGGTGGGGTGGTGGTTGTCAGGGCTGGAGGAAACAGTAACTGCTACTGCCTATGGGGTTTCATTTTGGAGCGATGAAAATTTTAGTGACAATAGTTATACAACGTTGGAGTACAATTTTTTTTTTAAACTGTATTTATTTGTGTAATGGCCGGCTCAGCCTGCCCTGAGGGTGGGCCTGGCACAGCATGTGGTGCCGGGGATCAAACTGCAGTCCGTGTGGTTGCCTAAACTTTCCTAAGCAGGCAGGTGCTTTAGACTGCAGAGCCATCTTGCCAGCCCTGGAGTACAATTTTTTAAAAACATGGAATGAGCCGGGTGTGGTGGCGCACACCTGTAATCCCAGCACTCGGGAGGCTGAGGCAGGAGGATCGGTGCAGGTTCGAGACCAGCCTGGGCTACAAAAGTGAGCTCAAGACCAGCCTGAACTGCACAGCAAGACCCTGTCTCAAAAAGACAAAAAAAAAAAAAAACAAAAAAAAAACATGGAATGGTACAGTTAAAATGGGTGACTCTTATAGAGTGGGAATTATATACCAAAGCTGTTATTTAAAAAGTACAGGCACAGGGGCCTGGCAGGATGGCTCAGTGGTCTAAAGTGCCTGCTTAGGAAAGCTTAGGTGGCTGCAGGGACCGAGGTTCGATCCCCAGCACCACATGCTGCGCCAGCCCTACCCTCAGGGCAGGCTGAGCCGGTCATAAAAATAAACAAACAAACAAAAATTCAAATAAATAAATAAATAAATAAATAAATAAATAAATAAATAAATAAAAATAAAAAGTACAGGCACAGAGGATAGCTGGCTATTGCTGAAGCAGACCATGGAGGAAGAACCAGGGCAAAGACTGGGATTAAATAGCATTTGACAGAGCCATTGAAACTAAGCTTGAGCTTTGTGGCGTGGCTGATGAAGTAGATGGTTTCCCTATTTTTAAGGGATCAGTAATTCAGTAAATTCCCAAAGGATGCTCTCATTTTTTTGCTATGTAAAATGTGTGGTGCTTTAAAAAAAAAAAAAAGATTAAGGCAGTCTTCCTCTGGGGCCGCTGGTCTTATCATCCGGTAGAGCCTCTACCTAGTCGACCCTAGGGAGGGTCGACGCCCAACAATGGGCACATGGGTGTAGGGACCGGACAGCAGCCAACTGAGCCAGAGGCAGGAGGCGGCAGCTGAGCTTCGGGCCCACCACTCCATGCCCACCCCTCCAGTGGGGGTCGCTGCTGCATGGGACATAGGGGGTGGCTAGGCGGCAGCTCCCCAGGCGTGCTGGGGCTGAGATCAGCTGGCACTGGGGCTTGTGGAGACCATGCCCAGAGGTTGGACCACAGCATGGTTCACTAGCCCCACTAGCTGATGCTCAAGTGCGTGGTGGTGGGCAACGGGGCAGTTGGCAAGATGTGCCTGCCCATGAGCTACGCCAATAACAGCTTTCCTGAGGAGTGGGTGTCCACTATCTTTGACCGCTGTGCAGTCAGCGTCACTGTAGGGGGCAAGCAGTCCCTCCTGGGACTCTCTGACACAGCGGGCCAGGAAGACCATGATTGTCTGAGGCCTTTATTCTACCTTAAGGCTGACATCTTCCTCATGCTTTTTTGTACTCAATCCAGCCTCATTCTAAAATGTGAGAGACGAGTGGGTACTGGAACTTATGGGGTATGCACCAAATGTCCCTATTTTATTAATAGGAACTCAGATTGGGGCTAGGGAGATAGCTCAGGGGCCTAAGTGCCTGCCTGGCAAGTGCAAGGTCCTGAGTTCAATCCCTGGTTCTGCAAAAAAAAAAAAAAAAAAAAAAAGAATTCAAATTGATCTCTGAGACAAACCCAATACTTTAGCAAGATTGAATGATATGAAAGAAAAATCGATATATGTGGAACAAGGACAGAAACTAGCAAAAGAGATTAGGAGCATGCTGCTATGTGGAATGTTCAGCTTTAACCCGAAGGGATTGAAGACTTTGATGAGGCTATCGTAGCCATTTTAACTCCAAAGAAACATAGAGTTAAAAAAAAAGAATAGGATTAAGATGTGTGAACTGTTGTTTGGTTACATCAAAAACATCTTCAGTGGCCAAGAAAACTGTCAACTTCTCTTAGAAAGCATATGAAAGGCTACAGTGATACCCAGACCTCTTGCAATGAAGCAGTTTAAAACTTGAAAGAAAACAGAAAACCTATTCTCAGCATTCTGTGAAGTGGTGGGAACAGAAGATTGGTGACAGTCATGTGAGTAACTGCAAAGATAGACACCTGTATCCCACAGCTGGAGGGAAGGTAAGAGTGCCAAAAGGACTCGGGAGGCAGGGTTTAAGCATGTCCACTTACTGTTCTAGGTGCGAGGCAGGATTTGAACAATGCCTTGAATAAGAGGCAAAACTTGAGAACAGAAAAGTGACTCGAAGAGGCACTTATTATATATGACTTCTACAAACTGACTGCATTAACAACTACCATTTGTTGAGCACTTCACATGCCAGATCATAAACAGTTTTACCTGAGTTTTCTCATTAATCTTTGTCCCAGCCCTTTAAGGGAGCCATTGTCCTTATTTCCACCTACACATATGAACACTGAAGAACAGAGAAGCTACCTTATGGGGTGTCTGTGATATGTATGTTGACCTAGGCAGATAATGAAAGAGCTTGGTCACACAGTAGAAGGAAGCGTAGACTGTATTATTTTATGATCATTATCTCTGCCTTTATCAATGCCTCCTTGTGAACATCCATGTTTATTTTAGTCATTTAACCATCTTCAGTGTCAAGAGAGCCCTCTAGAGAATATTGGTTATATTACAGACTTATAGTTTTATTTTTCAGAAGGCCTCTTGTGCCTGGAGAGTTTAGACACTCAGGACAGATATAGTCCCTGTCTGTGCTCATGGATGAAGAAAGGAGAAAGCTGGGTGCCTTTGGGACAGGACAGGGATACTGGCATTGAGAGGGTGCAAAGCTAGGAGGCTCAGCTATCCAGGCCTTTAGAGTCAAGAGGAGGAGATTGTATTTGAAGTCTGGGAGCCGTTATTGGAGAATGTTGGTCTGGTTTTACATTTTGCTCTGTGCTATAGGGAGGCAAGACTGCAGAGAAGGGAGGACAGATAGATGATAAGTGCCCAGGCGAGGGGTCACAGAGACCTGCTGTAGTGAAGAAAGTCCTGGTAGTCTCTGCAGTGCTGGCAGTCAAACCCAGGGCTTTGCACATACTTGGCAGGTACTCTAGCACTGAGCTGCGTCTTTCCTTCTACCCTTCCCCTCCTCTTTTTCCCTTTTCTTCTCCCTGACCCTCTCTCTTCCTCTTTGGGGCTAGACATGAACCCAGATCCTTTGTACCAAGTTCTATGCACAGCCTTTTATGTTGTTCCAAAATTTTTATTTTAAGACAGGGTTTCTTTAAGTCATTAAATTGCCCAGGTTCGGCTCAAACTTTAAAATCCTGTTGCTTCAGCTTTCCAAAGAGCTGGAGTTATAAGCATGTACCACCATACTCTGCACATTTTATTTAACTTTATTTTGAGCCCAGGTCTTGCTCTGTTGATCAGGTTGACTTTGAACTTGGAGTCTTCCTGCCTCAGCCTCAGAGCACTGGGGTTACAGGTGTCTGCCACTACACGCAACTCCCAAACAATTTTTGAAAGAGTTTTTTTCCCTTACAGATGGGACAAACATGTGGAGGGCACATTTTAATACTTGACTACTTTAAGTAATTTGTAAGAAAATTTATAACTTCTGATTTGGTCTGTAGTGCTACAGCAGTGAGTTTAGTCAGGATTGTGGGTCACATGCTTCATTGCAGATGAAAGGCTACCCAACATGGCTGCTATCCGACCTTATCTAGTGTTTTGCATCCAAATTGAGAGCAGGGTTTGTGATACCTAGTAGAGCATGCTGACACAGGTGGAGTGGCTACGTTTCAGACAACAGGGAAGGAGCAGGAAGTTCTCACTGTTTGTTCTGTGGCTGTTGGCAGCCACCCACAGGTTTTGTCTTGTGAACACAGCAGAGCAGAGGACACAGCCCTCAAGCCCTGAGCTGTGCCTCTCTCTCCCCTTTCTTCTGGCTATTTTGCCTTCAAGGTTTCCAATTCTTGGCTCACTCCACTGCAGTATACCTTAGCTCCGCCTCTGTTTATTCTCTCCTTCTCTCCTTCTCTCCCCCTTCCCCCTCTCTCTCCTCCCCTCTTTCTTGCTATTCTTCCTTCCCTCCTCTCTTTCTCTCCTTGGCTGTTTTTTAACCCAGCCTTCAGGGACTGGAATGCTCTTCTGCTTATCTCCTTTTGTTAGTAGAGCGATTTGTCAGAGATAATTTCTCCCTACGTTTGGTCTTTTTTAGCATCGCCTCATGGAACTGTGGGAATTCTTCTCTCCGAAGTCAGGTCTGAGTAGCAGCCAGACCTAGACTGTCAGGGACACAGACACACTTCATAGTCTTCCCACATGATCCAGTTTCAGGGCACAGTCATACTGGCTTTGAGAAGCCCCAAAATGAGCAGCACGAGCTCTGAAGCAAGGCACTCATTCGCCCTGTCCTACCAGCAGCCTGTCTGCAGAACCAGCAGAGCAGCTGTGGGGAGGATTGTTAGTAACAGCTTACATAAAACAGTAGCCCCGTTGTAACTGATTCATAAATCCTTGCTCTGTGGAGTGAATGATTGGTTGACTGAGACATGGTCTCATGATATAGTCCAGCCTTGAACTTACTGTGTTGCCCAAGCCTTATTCAAGCTTAGGGTTCTTCTGTCTACTGGGTACTGCTATTTGTACCAATCTCCTACCACATGTGGCTCTATCCTCTAAAATTATGTTAAATACTGAAAGTGCATCCTGATTTGGAACAGTCCTCGAGAAAGGAGACCTAGGGAGGTTTGCCAGGTAGCTCAGTTGATTAAAGCACATGATTTGGCAAAGTCACTCAGGCCCCTGGGACTGTGGTACAATTCCCACCTCCTGAGTCAGCACCCCACCCCTAAAAAAGGAAAGGAGACCTTTTTACTCCAAATAAATTTTTCCTCATAGACAACTAATGCATTCTGTGTATGAGTTCAAAATTTAAATTTCCATCAAAGACTCCTGTTCCCCTATTTCAGCCTAATAATTCTAGAGGCTTAGCAAAGTCCACTGATGCTGGGCAATGACAACTGTATTGCATTGTATGGGCCAATTGTGGTCACAGAAAACCTCGTGAAGCTGCTGGAGTGTACCCTTCCTCAGGAGAGGAAAGATGTGTGCACTACCACCTCACCACCTTTTTTTAACATCACAGGCCTGTCTTCCCGGTCTCCATTAAATTACTACAGCTTTGTTTGTGTCTTTAGTGTTAGGTGTCTTAGAAGAGTTTTTGAAAGACGTGAAGGTTATAATTTATGCAAGAATTGAAAACTTGGGGTTTAGATCGCTTCTATTGTGTCCTTGTTCTGTGACGTGGAGATAGTGAACACTGCATGTGACACTGCATCCATTGCGTGAGGCACACAGCCCCAGGCAGCACACCTGGGAGCCAAGCCACAGGCCTGGAGGCTCAGACCAGGCCAGGCCGCCTGGGGTTTCATTCCATTTTTTAAACATCTTTTATTACTTTTGATAAATAATAGTGTGACATTTTAAAACGTGTTAGTAGTATATTCCCAATAATTGATAAAATGCATCTTGTTGTCCTCATAGTAGTTATACAGAGCACAGGGTATAGATGTGATAATTGTTCTAATCATTATTCATACAAAAAATTTCTTCGCACTGAACTAAGAGAAAGTAGTTGTATACATAGTCCAGTGATTCATAATTGCACTGGTGATAGCAATGGGGGTCATTCCTGATGAGAGAAGAAAAGAGCGTGGCTTGAGAGTGGGGTGACAGCAGCCTTTCATACATTTCTATGTACATTTCTGTAAGTTTTGAAACTTCGAAAAAATATATTCACAAGTTACATTACACTTGTAATTTAGAAAAACTAGTGGCCGCTATAGCCATCTTTCTGTGTAAACCTCCCCTTCCAGTTCAGGTAAACTTGTTACTGTTGCCTGACTGTGAATTCCCTTCCATTTTAGTATGTTCCTAAGTCTGTACTTTGGCACAAGAATATAGACTTTACCTAATGTAAGCAAGTTCTAAAGTAATAGAAGGCTTAACTAGGCCCTGCTTCAGTAAGGGAGGTCTGCACAGTCTCATCAAGGCTCTGGCGCCAGTGCCAGTTCCTTTCCTGGCAGAAACCAAGGTACTCATGTGTCCATGTGGAGAAAGTCCAGCCGACTCCCTGGGGTCACCGTGGTGTAGAAGTACTGGGGCCTCCACACGCTTCAGGAGCAGCAGCTGCCTGAACATTTCCCCTGGGGTTGTGAGGGGCAGGCAGGGCTGCTGTTGGCACTTCTGCCCTGGTACCTGCCTTTAGACTCTGAAAGCCTGGAAAATGGATATTGAATAAATGTATTAGGAACAGCATTTAAATCTGACTCTGCCCAGTTCCAAGTCTGTCTCCAGAAATGACATTTATTTATTTATTTATTTATTTATTTATTTTCTTGTTTGAGAACTTTTGTTTGTTAATTTATTTTTATGGTTGGCTCAGCCTGCCCTGAGGGCAGGACTGGCACAGCATGTGGTGCCGGGGATCGAACTGTGGTCCCTGCATCCGCCTAAGCTTTCCTAAGTAGGCGCTTTAAACCACTGAGCTATCCTGCCGGGCCTGTAACACTTCTTTTTTTATTTTTTTTTCTTTTCTTTTTGATGTTTCTTAAATAATGCTCTCCTATTAGAAGTTGGAAAATGTATGAGAAAAAAGTTCTTTGAGGGGCTGGCGGGATGGCTCAGTGGTCTAAAGCACCTGCTTAGGAAAGCTTGGGTGGCTGAAGGGACCACGGCTCGATCCCGGCACCACATGCTGCGCCAGCCCCGCCCCCAGGGTAGGCTGAGCCCGCCATAATAAAATAAAAAGAAAAAGAAAAAGAAAAAAGTTCTTTGATACATTAATCAACTCAGAGAGGACTCATTCTAGAGTAGCAATCTATGGTGCTCATGCTCCATCCGGCTGTGTCTTTTTTTTTTTTTTTTTTGTCTTTTTGAGACAGGGTCCTGCTATGCAGTTCAGGCTGGCCTTGAACTCACTTTTGTAGCCCAGGCTGATTTCAAACACATACCAATTGTCCTGCCTCAGCCTCCGAAGTGCTAGGATTGCAGGGATGCGTGCGCCACCTTGCCCGGCTTGTTTGTGTCATTGAAAGCTCTGAAAGATGTCCTATCACTTGGTCTAGAGCCTTTGATATTATGATAAAAAATATTCCCTTGGATTTTTTTTTTTTTTTTTTTTTTGTCTTTTTGAGACAGGGTCTCACTATGCAGTTCAAGCTGGCCTTGAGCTCACTTTTGTAGCCCAGGCTGGTCTCGAACTCACACCGATCCTCCTGCCTCAGCCTCCCAAATGCTGGGATTACAGGCATGAACCACCACACCCAGCTTCCTTGGATGGTTTTAAGAAAACAAAAGCAATAAAAAATGTAACCTGTTACTGTAATGTTACTAAATGTCAGTGCCAGAGTCTGGAAGAGAATTAGAGACCTTTGAATCCCTTATGTAAGTCTGTGAGCTGTTGTGCATGGAGTAGAGGGTTATATATAACACTAAATTTGTGTCATTTCAATGTGGGTCCCAGTATCTACAGATCGATATTTGATTTATGAACCAATATTTACTTTATGAAGTGTTAAAGAAGTATGAGCCTCCTAAGAGGACAGCTTGTTAAACCTTGGCATGTATCCCGTGTGGCCAGTGTCCTGCACACACAACAGAGGTATTCACACCTCACCAGCAGGCTTATTCTCTCCAAGGTTGGGCAGCAACAGCTGCCGAGGGAGCATCTTTTCTTACCTCTATAGCTACAAATAAAGTAATCAGTGAGTGTCCAAAGAAATGCTTACACAATATATGCTTTCTATCAAACTTAATTCTGAAAGATGTACATTTGAATGGCAAATCATTCCTTGTCAGAATGTCAAGCATATAAATTAATGTAACTTAAATTGAGGAAAGATAAAGCAATAAGGAACAGTATATCCAAAATGTATTTGAAACTCCCAGATGAATGACATTTTGCAAAACTGACAAAAACATTTTTGCAAAGTGTTCAAGGGGCTAAAAAATGGATTAGACAACTTAGACTTCCACAAGTGATGTTCTTGGCTGTCTTGCTCCATAAAACGTTTGTGAGGCAGAATTGATTCTGTGCCAAGTTCTACATACAAGGCCTTTTCCATGACTGAGTATAAAATCCCACAGAGTTGTTTCCGTTATCCTGCACAGTAGTAGACACAGTAGGAAAAGAACATAACACTCATTAAAAGGAGAAAGTTTTTTTTTTTTTTTTTTCTTTAAAGTTAATAGTGTAAGCTGGGTATGGTGGCTCAGGCCTGTAATCCAGCACTTGGGAGGCTGAGACAGGAGGATCGGTGCAAGTTTGAGACCAGCCTGGGCTATAAAAGTGAGCTCAAGGCCAGCCTGAACTGCATAGCAAGACCCTGTCTCAAAAAGACAAAAAAAAAAAAAAAAAAAAGGAAAGAAAAAAAAGTCAATAGCACAATCTTGGTAATATCATTGGAAATGCTTGGCTGTTGGTTTTCCTAGGTAAATCCATTGAGTCTGGTTCTGTGGTGTTCTAAAATTATATTCTGGATTATCTGGAGTTTGATAATAGACATGTTTCCAATATTTTCCGTGTTTATCTCTTTATATTTATAGAAAGATTAAAATGTATGCATAGATAAGGATATAGGGTTTCTAGTTAATTTTTCAATAAATATAACTCCTTTTGTCTTTACATGCTTGTTAATTTCAACTCACTTTTTTTTGTCTTTTTGAGACAGGGTCTCACTATGCAGTTCAGGCTGGCCTTGAGCTCATTTTTGTAGCCCAGGTTGGTCTTGAACTCGAACCTGCCTCAGCCTCCTGAGTGCTGGAATTACAGTTGTGCGCCACCACGCCCATTGAAAAGGATATTTTATTAGAAAATAAAATCAGGATAATGAAATCTTGGGCTGGGGAGAGAGCTCAGTGGAAAAAGTGCTTGCCTGTCAAGTGCAAGGTCCTGAGTTTGATCCCTGGTATCACTCCCCCTACCTCTCCCCCCCCCAAAAAAAAAAGAGGAGGAGGAGGAAGAGGAGAAGAGAAGGAAGAGGAAGAAGAAATGGGATAATGAGATCTTATTATTTTTTAGAAATGCATGTGATGGACCAAGCTTTGTTTTTCAAGCTTGATATTCCACAGTTGGGCCTAGGGAAAACAGAGATGAAGCTGGGATCCAGATAGCTGCTTTATCTGGCCTCTGCCCTTCTCCTAAGCCTCAGAGTCTTTGGGTGGGGGTTTGGGGGACACTTTCTTGAAACAGTTCTTTCTGTTCCCTACCACTTCTCATGTGGATTGTAGACTCCAGACTGGCCCTGTCCTATGCACTGTGGGTATATGTGTGTGTGTGTGTGTATGTAATTTTTTTTCGGGACCAGGGATTGAACTTAGGTCCTTGCATTTGCCAGGCAAGTGCTTATTCTACTGAACTATCTCCCCAGCCCCTGAGCTGTAGGTATATTGATTGTCTTTCCCAACAGCAGTATCTTCATCTATAAAATGGGAATGACAAATTTTTTTATCCGACTTGCTAGTGATATAATCTAAATGATTAGAATAATGGCTTGAACTTAGTAAAAGCTAAATAAAATACAATTACTGTTATGTGCATATACATTTAAGAAAAACTGATACTTTTTATAACTGCTGCCAATTACTGAATAAAAATGTATAGTTTTAATTATTTCTCTGCCTAATTATTGAATTGTTAATTGTAGCTACTATATTTTGGATGAAACTATGGCAACATCAGAGCATTTCATCTGCACTTACATTTACTTAAATGGCTGTTTCTCAATAAGCCCAAGGGAGGAACCAAGTCTATTGTTGAAATTTTTAGCACATAGCACTATATCTACCAAATAATAAGTAAAATTAAGCATTTGAGTTTATTAACTAACTCTAAGATTAAAATTTTCAGTGACTCATAATTAATATTTTAGATTTTATCTCAGGTGCTTAAATATGTCTGTAACTTTGTCATTAAAATGTCATTTTAAAGGTTTTAAAAAAAGAAGTGTTAATGAATTTGACATCTAATCCAAACACTTTTACAGATTCTGATGTGAAAGAGTTTGCAAGCTGGGAAAGAAAGTAAATATATAAATAGTTGCTTTTTCTTGTCCTTCAGTGACAATATAAAGAAAAGGGAAATTTCAAAGAAGTTGGTTATCTATATAAAATTAAGGGGAAGACTAAGTCACTTTTCCTGAAGCAAAGTTGACATGTGGTCATCTGTCCTAGGTGCTGTCATTCTTCTTCATTGGTCTGATGTCCATGATGATACCTCTGTGCAAGGTCTTTGGGGCCCTTATTGCTGTCTGTCTCATCATGGGTCTCTTTGATGGATGCTTCATTTCTATCATGGCCCCCATTGCCTTCGCGTTGGTTGGTGCCCAAGATGTTTCTCAAGCAATTGGATTTCTGCTGGGACTCATGTCTATACCCATGACTATTGGCCCACCACTTGCAGGTAAATATGATGATTCTCCAGTAGTTACATTAATTCTAAGCATTTTCTGTTTCAGGTCCTAAGGCATATTTTCATATGAAATATAATTTATGGATTACTGATTCCTTTTGTGTGTGTATACCTTATCTGTTACATTTTTAAGGTTAGCTATAAATAATATGTTGAAATTATTTCCAGGGATTCCTTATTTTCTTTAGCATTTAAGCAGCAACAAAAATGTGTAACTGCATCTAGGAATTAAACTTCAATTTGTTTTGTGATCCTGTACTTAAACTGAAGGCCTTGCCAATAGTTGGTCAAGAGAGCACTCTACCACTCAGCAATACCCCTAGCTAAGTACTACTGTGAGTTTTTGGTGGGGTGGGTCAAGGATTGAACCTAAGACCTAGGGTATACCAGGTATCAGTTCTACGGATAACCCCAGCATCTAAGCTTTTCACAATAACTGTATTTTAATTATTGTATGCTTTAGACTCATTTAGAGGAATATATATATATATCCCTCTTAAGAATATTTGATGAAAAATAACATTCAGTAGAAACAGTTCAGTTATTTAATAGTGGATGGATGGGAAATAAAAATGTCACATATCTGTATAATGGAATATTATTGAGCAATAAAAACAAATATTTATAACTATAAACAAAACAATAGGACTTCAGCAATAGTTGTTATATTGTATATTGTTGTGTTCATTATCATTTTGTTTAGTGAAATTATGTATCATTTTTAATTTTTTAAAACTATTTTTTGTTCCCTTTGAAAACAATAACATAATTGCCTGCTTAGGCAATTTCAGGGACCAGGGTTCAGTTCCCAGTATTGCATGCTATGCCGGCCCCTACCCCAGGCATGCTGAGCCGACTACGGAGCTCTGGCATGTTGGTGTAGGCTTGTAATCCCAGTACTGGGGAGGCCAAAAACAGGATCACTGGAAGTGTGAGCTGCATAGTGAGACCCTGTACCAAATACATAAAATTAAACAACAATAACAAGTGATGTAAATATTGACACATGTTACCAGATGGCCAGGTGAAAAAAGCCAAATGTAAAAAATCACATAGTGCATGCTTCCATTTATGTGAAATGTCCAAAATAAGTAAATCCATAGAGGCAGAAAAGTGATTGGTGGTTGCCAGGTGCTAGAAGGAAAGAGGCCTGGGGAATAATTATGGAGACAGATTCTTTGGGGTGTGGTGGGAATACTTTGGAACTGGCAATGGTTATATATTACTGTAAATTTACTAAATGCCTGTAGACTTGTTTATTTTATGTGAATTTTACCTTTATAAATCTCCTGAATATCTCCTATATAAAGACATCTCTTGTTTAATATTATGTGCTGTCAGTGTGAATCAGTATAAGATTCAATATAAATATGATTTCTGAAAGTTTTAATTTTTGGAGGGCCAGGGAGATAGCTCAGTAATATAAGTGCTTGCCTGGCAAGTGCAAGGTTCAAACCCCAGTACCGAGTGTGTGTGTGTGTATGTGTGTGTGTGTGTGTGTGTGTGTGTGTGTTTGTATGGGAGTACTGAGGATTAAAACCAGGGTCTTCATAATAAGCTAGATCTCCAGTCTTTTCATTTTAATTTTGAGACAAGTGGTATCTAAATCTCTAGCTGGCCCAGGTTAGGCTTGAATTTGTGATCCACCTGCTTCAGCTTCCCAGAGTGCTAGGGTCACCACTGTACTTGGCTAACAAATATGGTGACATATAAACGTATGTGCCATTATTGGTGTCTGGCACCTTGGGCTCAGTGGAAGTTGACCTTACTTCATTTTTGTAATCTACAACTATATCCCAGTCATAAATCAAGCAAGCAGCAGAGTTAGTACTGAGCAGACCAGATAGAGTTGCAGTTCTAAGGTTAGCACTTTCTCTGTAGGAGAATCTTGTACCCCTCTCTTTCCCTAGGGTAGTATACTATTCATTTTTATTTTTTATATCCTACAAGCTTAGTTTCAGGTTTTCGAATCCATAGCAGCATATGAGCACTTTAGTAGGAAGGGAGGGATGCTAACAGACCAAACATAATGGAACAACAGGGCTTTAGTAGTGGGCCGAGCAGCCTGCAGCTGGTAGCAGCAGAGAGCTCCTTGTAGGCCTTGCTCGCAGGAGGCACTGAGGGCATCATAGCGTTAGAGCAAAACCTGATTAATTAATGTTCACAAGGATGAAAGCTTCAGTTACATCTGGAACATTTTGATTCAGAAAATAGGAAATTGTGTGTTTAGAGGCACTATATGTTTTATTTATGTTGAGTGAGAATATACTTTTTTGGGGATTGAGCTCAGCACCTTATGCTTGCCAGGTAAGCTTCTTATTCTACTGAGATACCTCCTCATCCCTGTACATTCACTTATATGTATTGATTGGTACGTAACTGAAAAAAAAACCACATTATTTTTAAAAATCAAAGTTAGATAAACGCTCAGTATACTGTGTTCCTTCAAAATTTCAGATAACTAAGATTCTAAGGTAAACTTTTAAAAACTCTTAAGAAAACATTTATGACGCCAAGTCCCAGATTTTTTTTTTTAGGCAAAGAAGAAAGAAGGCTCTAAATACTACTCAGAAGCAAAGCCAAAGGTCTAATGGAGTGGGCAGACATACTTGTATTTTCTTCCCAAGGAGTATCAAGCCTTAATATCTTTCCTAAATGTAGCAACCTTTTCCATCCTGGCTTAAATTTGTAATTTTCCTTGCTTTCTTTGACCTTCCTTCCTCCTTCTCTTCCTCTCTTACCCCCTCCCTCTCCCCCTTCCTCTCCCCCTCTCTCTCCCCTTCCCTCTCTCTCTCACCCTCTCCCATCTCACCACCCCCCTACACATACATGTGCATGCATGTGCACACATGCCATTAGAGAGATTCAGTCTATGGCTTTTACACTGAATTACATTCACCAACCTGTCTTGTCTTTTCTCTCTCTCTCTCTCTCTCTCTTTCTTTAGCCATGCGCTTACTAAGTTGCCCAAGCTAGCCTCAACCTTTTTGTCTTCCTGTTTTAGCTAGCCTCCCATGAAGCTGGGATTATAACTGTGTGCTAGGATAAGCAGCAATTTCACATTTATAAAAACACATAGGCCAAAGATGGGTTTGAAATGTAGGTATTTGAGACAAGTTTCAGTTGGATACTGGGCCTCCCTTCAGTTGACTTGAGCATGGCTTACCCCACGTCTGAATATCTGAGTAGCCTGTAAGAGGTTTTAACAAAGACAATGTATAGTTGCCAGTATTTTTCCCAATTAATATCTTGGTATAAGAACTAAAAGGTTAGTATTCTGAGACAAAATTAAAGATGAAAAATCTTTTCCTTCCTCATATCAGATTTATATTTTACATATGTTTTCTTAAAATGTCTTGTATCTGAAGAAATTAAACTCATTGTACTACGGGAATATCTACATACTAGTATTTATTGCGACCCAATATACAATAGCTAAGATGTGAGACTTGCCTAAGTGCCCATCAATAAATTAATGGTTAAAAAATGTGGTATATGTATATATACAATGGACTATTATTCAGCCATGAAAGAATGAAACTTTTTCTTTTGCAGAAAAATGGAGGCACCTAGAGATCATAATATTGAGTGAAATAAGCCCCAGACACAGACTAATGTCACCTGTTCTCCCCAATAAGCAGAATCTTCAAAAGAAGACAAGAAAGTAGAAGGGAAACTATTATTAGAAAAGGAGAAAGGATGAAAGGGAAGAGAGGGAGCATTAGGGTGGGTATTAGGGGCATGAGCATGATCAAAATAATTTATACACATTGAACACCCCCCAGTGTAAAGCAAGGGGAGTGGCAGGGCAAGGGGGCTGAAGAGGGAGTCTGATTAAAGTATGTCACATCTGTGTGCAAAATCTGCTGAAATGAAACCCATTTATCTGTATAGCCAGTACACACTAATAAAAGCAGGAAAGGACAACAGCTGGTTCTGCGGTGTGTGAATGAGGCCTACTGGGGGCACGTTTTGACCCTGGCCCTAGGCCAGCAGTGTGACTGATCTGTGGCCCTTAGAGGCATGCTTGTTCTCTCTCGTGACAGTTCTTTCCCTTGCCAGGGTTGCTTCGTGACAAGCTGGGTTCCTATAACGTGGCATTCTACCTCGCTGGAGTCCCTCCCCTTATTGGAGGTGTTGTGCTTTGTTTTATCCCATGGATCCACAATAAGAAACAGAGAGAGATCCAGAAAACGGCTGGGGGAGAAAAGATGGAGAAGATCCTAGGGAACCAGAACTCTCTGCTGTCAAGCTCATCTGAAATCTTTAAGAAAGAATCGGACTCTGTTATTTAATGTCTACATACCTCTACCAGACTGGACTTGCTTTTGAATTTTGAGCAAGTTTTCATTTTATATGAATTGCAAATTTCTTATTTTTTTAATCATACCCTTGGACTAGCACAACAATTGGGAAATAGAACTTTTATTACTACAAGAACCAGTTTCTTCCACCAAGTAGCTATCTATCTAATATTTCCAAGAGTCTTGAGGGAAGAGGCTCTGTTACAGGAAAACAGGTCTGAAAGTCAAATATTGTGAAGATTTGAAGCTATCTCATCAAGTGGCAACTTTGGAAACTGTGAATATTATTTAAGGTTGTAAAATATTTTAAAATACCTCAAGCTATACTAAAAGGATTACAGTTTGATTGGAACTGGAAATATTTTGTTTGTTGTCTCACATAGTGTCTTGAGTTTCAGTACTTGTGTTCTTGTGTTCTTTGGAGGCATTTTGCAAAATGTAAGCCTGTATTGTGGATAACCACAGATCCACCCGAAATGCAGAACTATATGAAAATTGCTTCTCTGCTGCTTCCTAAACTATGAAATTGGGGTGTTCTGACTTGTTCCAGGGCCAGGGGCCTTTTGCACACAGATGCTAGCAGTGTGTTTAGAATGTGTGAGGTGAGAAGATCCTCTCAGAATGGCAGAGCAGTTTTCTTCCATAGACATTAATTTGCTCCCTTTGGGTGTGCAGTGTCTTTGCTCAAGTAGCCAAAATATCCCAAGCTTCTGATTTTGTTTAAACAAAAAGATACAACAGACTATATGCAAGATATTTCTGGAAATTAAGAATATTTCTGGCTTCTGGATTTGTTAGCACTGGTACTTAAAAGCCTTAAGTATGTTATCAAATAGAAGTTGAAGGCACAAATTAGGAGGGGCAAAATCCCTTTTTTATTTGTGAAGAAAATACTGTTCTGATATAAACAAATGCTTAAATTGGTTTATGAAATTGATAGCTCTTAAGTGGTTAAAAGTATTTATAAAGAGAAATGATCCCTATAGTTGTAAAGTTTCCTAGCAAAAGTTTGCATTGAGGTGTGCAGTCATGCATTGCCTAATGGCAGGGATATTTTGTCTTGAAGCACCTCCAGGATCCATGTGTTTCTAAATTATCTGTGAGGTGAGAAAGGTGGTTGTGTGTCTTGCTACTTCAGTCTTTTGTGCTTCCAAGGCAGAGCCCTTCTATTCTCTGTCCTGGTGAGGACGGGCTACCTGCAGAGCACGTAGCCATGTAGCTGCTGGCTTGGGAGTGGGCACAGGGCCAGAGGAGGTTGGCTTCCTCACCTACCGCTTTGAAAGTTCATCGTGTAAATATTAAATGTGGAGTTCATTTTAGTAGTATTTTAGGGGCAGGGCTTTAGATTGTGAGTACACTGAGCAATGTAGCATGTCATGCCATGCACTCAGTAGCATGCTAAGAGTTCCGTGTTAGGAGTCTTTGGTGATTGGTTTGCTATTCCGTTGTAGCAAACAAAGCTGTTTTGGCCATACTACCATTTCCTATTCTTATTTTAAGCTTTTAAGAAAGGATTTGGATATAAAAATAAAGTGCACGCCATCGCCCTTCACTGACTCACCTCCAGGTGTGGAGAACATTACTTCCTCATTGTTACCAGTGACTGTGAAAAGTTAAGATTAAGGCCAGCCATCAAACCTGCCGGGATACAATGTTCCTGTTTTTTACAGTCTTAACAGAGATTTCTAAAGACAGCTCCTTTTTTTACAGAGAGATTATTCTAAAATGGAAATTTAACTTGGTATAAGGACTTCCAAAATGTTTTCCTTCCAAAAGTTGGCTAATTTTGGAGCAAGAGAAGAAAAGGTAATAAATATGAAATCCAAACACTTGGTCTTGCTGGATTACTTTAAAACACCAAAGTGACTTAAGTATTTATAATAAAATTTAGATTTTGGCATACTATATTGGTATATAATTATACATGTATAATAATTTTAATAAAATGAATCAAACAAGCTGTAACACTGAAAAAGCTCTGCTGTAATAGATGCTTATGAAGAGTACTATAAGCATGTAAAGTTAGAAAAAACATAAAACATGCTAAGTTCCTTTAAACATTTAGGGATATGTTATTTGCTAAGAAAATTTCTACAAATTAAAATACATAAACCAAAGATGTGAAAATTATGAATATCCATAAAGATTTGTATTCTAGATTTGAAAATATTACATTAGTAAAAATAAATCCTAATTTTGTTTTTGTTCTTTGTGGGTTTTATTTTGTTTTGTTTTTGTGAGACATGGTCTCACTATGCCATTCAGGCTGGCCTTGAACTAACTATGTAGCCTAGGTTGGTCTCAAGCTCATGGTGATCCTCCTGCCTTAGCCTTCCAAGTGCTGGGATTACAGGCATTCATCAGCATGCCTGGAAAACCACAATCTCTGAACACTTCCTGTTGCAGAATAGTGATCTGATAATCTATTTTCATTCAACTCAGGCATTTTCCTGAGAGAATACAGCATGTAAAACTGTCATTATCCTACCTCCAATAAGACTTAGAAATTCTCATATTCAAAAGGTTCTGGCATTTGAGGCCAACAATAACATAAAAAGAGAAGAGACATTCTTGTAGAAACTCAGACACTACTATAACTGATGTCCAAGTTGCTTCCAGAAACGTTTTGGTTGCATGTCATTTCATTGGATATTGTTAGGACCCATCAATCTAAATAATATGCTACCCAGGTTATTACTCCTTAATTCACAATTTGCAAACTTTTGGTCATAGTTAATAACATGTACTTTAAAGCCCTGCTATAAGACTAGCAATTTCCACTGAAAACTACATAGTGTTAATAGCAAGCATCCAACTCCATGCATAAACAGAAATAAAGACTTCATTTATATTTTCTGATCCATGTATTATCTATTTGCTGAAGATCCCATAGGTTCCACCCAAGTATGGAAAAACCGTTAATAATTGTAGCTTCAAATTCCCACACCTTGGAAGTAAATGTATATTTAATTACAGATAGTAAACATATTTACTTCAGATAACCCTACGCTTTTAAGGCGTTACTAGGAGGTGTGCTCTAATTTGTACCCGTGTTACCATAACCCTGAACTATGTTCAGGTAATTTTGATGATAGTCAATAGAAAGTATGTTACAAGATTTGGGGGAGCAACCTATACCATGGATGGCTCTGAGGAGTGTCTGGTACTGGGCTGTCACTTTTTTTAGTCAGGGTCTACAGGGTCTCACTACATAGATTGAACTCGTAGTGATCCACCTGTTTTCAATAGGACCATAACACCACGCCCAGTCTCAATGGCCATCTCAGAGTGCCTCTGGGGCAGCGCCGGCCACTGCATCTACCTAAACACGTGCTTTAATCTGCTGAGCTATTTGGTGGGCCCTTGTCACACTTATGTGTGTATCTGTGGGGGTTTTTTTCTTCTTTTTCTGTTTCCCTCATTCTTTTCCACATTTCCTTTACTTTCCTCTTCAGAACCTCCAAAATCGAAGAGTCCATTAGCATCCTTGTTTAGCTGCACTTGCGGAGCTGCACTACTTACTGGTCCCCAGAGCATCAGAGAATTAATCCCTGCCCGGTTTTGCGCTAAGTGGGGAAGTAGCTTGCCCATAGTCTTTAGGTGACAGTCCCATGATCCACAATATATGCTTTAAAATGACAGGAATAAAATATTTAAGCTTGATATCTTTTGTAATAGGTTCTAGAACATTTTTATTTAAATCTTTAAATGCTTTGAGGAAAAAAAATTGCTAATTCCTTAATATTTTCAGAAAGCATAATTTTTGCTTTGGTTTTCATACTCCATTAGAGCTTTACTAAAATATCAGTCTTGGGGCTGGGGATATAGCCCAGCCTGCCAGGCTAAGCGCCTGCCAGGCAAGCCCCGGAACCTCAGGTGCACCATGCAGGACCTGAAATTGGGCATGGTAGCTCACGCCTGCAACGCCAGCACTAGGGAGGCTGAGACAGGAGGATCACTATGAATCCATGTCCATAGTGAGACCCTATACCAAATAAATAAAAGATTAAATTTTTGTCTTGTGAATCCATCATGGAGAATAACTTGAAATATACTAGACCTCTTGGAAGCCATTCTAGCAGTTGACTACTAGGAACCTATAATTACCTGGATTATATTCTGGGTTGAGTGTTGACATGGTAAATTCCCAGACTTTACAGATATAAGCCGAAATGCACAAAGTAATTGGCTCCAATTTTAACATGTGAACAATTCAAGTAAGTATAAAAACTTAAAGTATACCACTATGAGGCTGAGATAAGTTCTTAATGTTTTTGTCAGCAGCAGTGAAGTTTTCAGTATGAAAAATGTCCTAGAGGGTGTTTCTCTCTTTCAGTCTTAAAGTCTAGTACTGGGGATTGGACCCAGAGCTATTCCAGCCTGGGTAACTTAGTGAGTTAGGAACCCTGTCTTGGTATAAAACACTTTACAAATGCTGGGAATATAGTTGAGTATGAAGGCTCTGGGTCCAGTCTCCTGTACTAGATTTTAAGACAGGAAGAGAAAACCTCTCTTTAGGACATTTTTCACACTGAAAACTTTACTGTTGGCATAAACATTAAGAAGTAACTTCTGTATTAGGCTTATGGTTGTTGCTTTTCCAGTGTGTTGTCTCACAGGATGAAGTGAAGCTCTTTGAAAGGAAAACTTTTTGTTATTATCAACACAAAAGAGCAGTTAGTCTTTCCTAACAGTCATGGCATGAGGCAGGATGGGAACTGCAGACATGCACTGTTGTCCTGTGTTGCTGGTTTGGCTCATGTCAGGCTCACGTCATGCTCGTGATTTTTATTGATGGCTTGCTCCGATGTCAATGAAAAAACTCAGAGGTGAGCTTAAGAATAGGGCTAGGAATGAGTAATACAGTGAACAAACAGCTCCTGGGTTCACTGTGATTTCGTAGTCATGTCTATGTTTATTATTTTGTTTATTGTAAACAAACCGTAGTAGGGTTCAGTTCCAAAAAGGAAAGGGCCAGATGCCCAAAGTTACATTTAGAAACTCATACATGTTAGATAGAATCAGTTTTTGAACACTTACATAATCTTACAGGTGATGCTGAAGAAAATATAGACCCATATTATGAATCTTTAAATCACTCTGAGAAACCTTGAAACTTAGGACATAGTAGTTTACTTAGTTTGTCCTTTTTAAACTGTCAAAGTTTAAGTAGTATACTGTAACCATCTTAACCATTCTTCATTGGGAGAAACCTCTTCAAGGTCAGTAGTCCCTTTTAAATGGTTAAACTTGCTTGTGGGGGTTTAGTGCTATTTTCTTGACAGATACAGAATAATATATTGGCTACCTCATTTGTGAGATGGAAGATTTCAGTCTTTCTAACTAAGTAGGAAACCCTGGGAATGAACTAGCACCTATGAACACGATGCCCGGCTCACTTTTTTTTTTTTAAGAATTTTTAATTTTATTTATTTATTTATTTCTTGTTTCACAACCTTTGCTTGTTTATTCACTCATTTTTATGGCCGGCTCAGCCCACCCTGAGGACAGGGCTGGCGCAGCATGTGGTGCTGAGGATTGAACCACGGTCCCTGAAGCCACCCAAGCTTTCCCAAGCAGGCGCTTTAGACCACTGAGCCATCCCGCTGGGCCTGGGATCCAAATTTTAGTAAGATGTCTTTAGTACTTTTTTCTGATAAATAGATGTTCAAGGGGGCAAACAAAGAAGAATGACTAATGTGGCCTGTGGATCTGATAAAAGACAAAAATGGAAGAAATTACAATCTAGATTCAAAACTGAGCTGGAGAAGGAAAGGTCCTGTACTCACTGGCAGAGAGACAGATGGTCACTAATGATACACAGCTGTGCCTGAACCCCTGAACCTCACAACTTACACATTAAACTTCTGTAAGGTGTTCCTCTCCTAGTGGGCCAGGGACCATGGACATGAACTTTTATCTCACTACAGCTTTTAAAAGTTCTGTCATTAGGTCTGGTAACAGTGTAGAGTTAGCCCGTAAGTTCCCAGTTTCATTAAAGAGGTCTCCTTGCTTCTTAATATGAATGCCATAAGAAGAGTGTTGTGGAATTAAATGTCACTAAGCATGTCCGTGGTAGGAACTATCAATACAGAATAATACCTTTTATATCAAATTATATCCTTTTAGAGCCTGCCATATAAGCCTTTTTTTTTTTTTTTATAGAATTTATTTTTTTTAAGAATTTTTTTATTTTATTTATTTTTTTCTTGTTTCAGAACCTTTGTTTGTTTATTCACTCATTTTTATGGCCGGCTCAGCCCACCCCAAGTGCAGGGCTGGAGCAGCATGTGGTGCCAGGGATCAAACTGCGGTCCCTGAAGCTGCCCAAGCTTTCCCAAGCAGGCGCTTTAGACCACTGAGCCATCCCACCGGGCCCCAGCCTTTTGTTCTTCATTAGGTAATATTTTAAAATATTAATCAGCCGGGCGTGGTGGCTCACGCCTGTAATCCCAGCACTTGGGAGGCTGAGGCAGGAGGATTGGTGCGAGTTCGAGACCAGCCTGGGCTACAAAAGTGAGCTCAAGGCCAGCCTCAACTGCATAGTAAGACCCTACCTCAAGAAGACAAAAAAAATAAAATATTAATCAGTTTGCTAAATATTGTAAATGTGTACAAACATAAACTTTCTACTGGGATCTTCCCTAATGAAGTGTGTTTTGTGTCTCCATCTCTGTTAGGATATTTCAGGGTGTGAGGATTTGTTATTAATAGTGTTCTATTTTGACCCTACCCTATGAATAGATTTTTAGTACCTTTTCACCCTACAAAGAAAGATTAAATCAAGATTATTAGTGCTAAACTTCAGTTCCTTTCAAAATGATTTTTTTCTTTTTAAATATAGTATGATAAAAATGTGTAGAACCAGCAATACTGTACACATTGTGTTTTGTATAACATGTGAGAATAAAACTTCACTTTTAAAATGAGCTCAAATACTTGGAAGTATGTAAGTTTTGTTAACACTGAAGGATTTAAACTGTGAATCACACAAGAAAATGATCACCAAGTGTAAATTTTCTGAGGATCATGGCCTTCCAAAGTAAAAACTTTAGAAGAAAAATTGTGAATGTTTCTATCACTAAGCAAGCTATTTCTTGGTTCTGAAGAATGTGAACGATAAACATATCTAGTAGCTTTCTGCTGAGCTTGATTAAGTAGACACTTGAACATCTGATGCTACTCACTTGTGTTTCATGGTAAAATCAGTTTTGGAATTTGCCAGCTTAAAACTTGAATAGTGGAATGTTCAGGTTTTTTTTAAATTTTTATTCTTTGTTTGTTTGTTTTTAATGTATTTAGTACAGGATCTATAGGGTCTCACTACCTAGATCAGACTCATGGTAATCCTCCTGTCTTTCAGCCTCCCAAGAGCTGGTATTACAGGCATGCACTACCATGATCAGTCTGAACTGCCATCTCAGCATGCCCCAGGGGATCAAGCCCCTGGCCCCTTTGTCTGCCTAAGCAGGCTCAGTTATACTTTTGTAATTTTTTTAAAACATTCTAACTGAAAGTATCATTGTTCATCTTTCAGATTTACCAGGGAGAATTAAATAAGTAAGGGCTCCTGGCACATGGCTGTGGAGATCATGTGATATCTGAAATTCCATGTCAGGGGCCCAGCGGGATGGCTCAGTGGTCTAAAGCCCCTGCTTGGGGAAGCTTGGGCGGCTTCAGGGACTGCGGTTCGATCCCCGGCCCCACATGCTGCGCCAGCCCTGACCTTGGGGTGGGCTGAGACAGCCATAAAAATGAGTAAATAAACAAAGGTTCTGAAACAAGAATAAAAATTTAAAAAAAAATGAAATTCCATGTCACATTAGACAGAGTTGGATTCTAATGTTCCTAGAAATAGAATTCAAGTATTTAATCCAGCTCTTAAAAGACTGCTTTAGTTGTATTTTATGGTTATTTTATCAAATTAAATGAGGAAAACAACAGACATAGTCACTTCTGTATTTTATGTTATGTTATGTTATGTTATGTTATGTTATGTTATGTTATGTTATGTTATGTTATATTATGTTATGATGTTATTTTTGCCTTTTTGAGACAGCTATGCAGTTCAGGCTGGCCTTGAGCTCACTTTTGTAGCCCAGGCTGGTCTCGAACTCACACTGATCCTCCTGCCTCAACCTCCCAAGTGCTGGGATTACAGGAGTGCACCACCACGCCCGGCCTTACTTTCATTTTTTTTTTTTTAAACACATTTTTATAATTGAGTATCATGGATTCATCAGCACCAACTTTTTCTAATTATGTGAGCTATACATGCACAGAATAGAATAGTGGAGATTTCTTACAGTTACAATCCTTTACTAATAATTTTTAGTGTAGCCATTAATATACTGTATTGTTTGAGAAATGTAAAGATTTTAAAGGTATTTCACAGTGCCTGGTAAGTTTGCATTTTTAGCTATTGTCCCACCAGTGTATTTTAGCCCAATTTGCAACTAATTAAACCTTGAAGTATTAATGTGAGAGAGTTTGGATGTTCTAAGTATGTATTAGTATAATGTTTTCCATGTAAGTTTATTGTATTTTAATGTTTATGTGAAAATTGTTTTAAATTATTCTGTATATTTTGAAAGTTAGACACAGCATGTTTCAGACATGAAAGCCAAGCTGTTCCAGCACGTGAGCACACCGGGGTGCACCTCGTCTTCTCCACTTCCTGGGACCCCACTGTGCACAGCACCTGCTCAAGAATAGAGGACCGTGCTAAAGGTTCATGCTGGGTCTGACCAGGATGTGGTGTTTCAGTGCTATTTTTATGTTTTGTTTCAAAATATGTAATTTATAATTGATTTTAAATAATGTACAATTTAATACAAGCCTTTTTTTAATGAAAAGAACTTTGTAATTTGAAAACTATGATCATTTAGTATGGAAAAATGTATTTTCAGTAAATGCAATAAAATATTTAGTGAATTTCTTTAAGGATTTGTTCTCCCTGGGTAGCAAGGAAAAAAAATTAATGAAATGAAAGAGTCTTTGTTGAACAAAAAATAAATAGCCAGGGCAAAGGGAATAGCTCAGAGGCATAAGCACTTACCTGGCAAGCACAAAGATGTGAGTTCAATCCCTGGCCCCATGTGCTGTGCAATCTTGTCCCAGATCCCCAGGTATGGTGCCTACCATGCAGGGCCTGGAACTGGGGATAGTGGTGCACATCTGTAATCCCAGCAGTTGGGAGGCTGAGACAGGAGGAGCTCAGTGAGTTTGAGACCAGCCTGGGGAGCTACTTTTGTAGCACAAGACCAGCCCAAACTGTAGGAAGATCCTGTCTCAAAAACAAAAACATACGTTTTGTGGCTGCATTCTTTTCCCAATTCCCTGCCCCTCCACTGGGGATTGAACTGAGTGAGTTACTGCCATATCCCTTTATATTTTGAGATAGGTTCTCTCTAAGTTCCTCAGTCTGGGCTTGAACTTGTGACCCATCTACCTCCCAGAGTGCTGGTGTTATACTACCATGTCCAACTCTGAATCTTTTTTTCATGAAAACTTTTATAATCACTTGGAGAATAAGCCTTTTTACCATGAACAAACTGGATTATTACAGTAAATATTACAGCTAATATTCTTCAATGTCCTTTTTTTCCACTTAACACATCTTTCTTGTGCCAGGGTTTACCCATGGTCTTCCAAGAGGCTCATGTACTGGGGGCTTGACCCTCAATGTGCAGTGTTTAGAGGTAGGGCCTAGAGGAGTGGCTGGGAGGGCCTTAACTTCAGCTGTGGATTCATCTCATTGAGAATAATTTGATAGCATTACAGGTGATGGGTATGGGAGGTGGGGCCTAGTTGAGGAAGGTGGGGGATTGTGGCTACCTTGCGAATGTATGTGACCCCTGGCCCTGTTCTGTCTATCACCTGGCTTTCTACTGTTTCCTAGATACCATGAGGTGAGCAGGTTTCCTGAGCCGTGTTCTTCTACCTGGAATTTCTCCCTCTCCATAGGCATTTATTTATTTAATTATTTATTTATTTTATTTTTTTTCTTGTTTCAGAACCTTTGTTTGTTTATTCATTCATTTTTATGGCTGGGTCAGCCTGCCCCGAGGGCAGGGCTGGCGCAGAATGTGGTGCCGGGGATCGAACCATGGTCCCTGAAGCCACCCAAGCTTTCCCAAGCAGGCGCTTTAGACCACTGAGCCATCCCGCCAGGCCCCTCCATAGGCTTTAAAGTAATGGATCCAGCTATGCACGAACTGGAATCTAAAGTCATGACCCAAAATAAGGCTTTCCTTTTCTATGCCATTATTTTGTCGTAGCAGTGCAAAGCTTACTCACATGCCATGTTATACTTGTTGTCATTTTGTTCTTAGTGATAAACACCAAAATCAAACTAGCTGCAGAAAGAGTGAAAAGCTAGCCTTTGAGGGAATATCTAGTTATAAGCCACAATAATGTCCAATTCCAGTTTCATTTTGGTAGGCTGTGTTCAGGTGGACTCTTCCCCACAGCTTAAAGCTACTCTTTTTATCAACCCTACCCCCAGAAAAAGATGCTCCCTTTCCCAGTCTTTTTGGACAAAAAGTCCTAGGATTGAAACACATCGGTCCAAGTGGACAAGTGCCAACCGTCTCTGACCCCATCACTGAGGCCAGAAAATGGGATGTGCTGACTCATCAGGACTGGGTCACGCCTCTCTGAAGCAAGGTAGAAGGCAGCTCACTGGGTGGAATAAGACAGGAGCAAGAGTGGCCCCTTTAAAGAAAGCCAGGGTGCTGTGCACCAGGAAAAGTATACGTAGGTTTTAGGAAGGCATACTGACAGAAGTTTGCACATGCAGTACTCCACATAATTCTGCATTTTATTTTGTTGAATACTGACCAGGTCTTGACCCAAGTGTGTTCTGCTAAGCAACATTGTTTGTTTTTGTAGAGTGCTGGAGATTGAACCTAGGGCCTTTTCACCTGGATACATCCATAGCCTTTTAAATTTTCTTTGCCTATTTTTGAGATAGGGCCTGACTACATTCCCTAGGCAATACTCCAACTTGTAATCATCCTGCCTCAGCCTTCCAGAGTGCTGGGATTATAGGTATGCCCCACCATGCCTGGTGCACATTTTATTTTGAGACAGGGTTTTGCTAGGTAGTCCAGAGTGGCCTCAAACCAGTGATACTCCTGTTTCAGTTGCTGGGACACAGGCAGGTACCAGTGAGCCTTGTTTATGCCATGATTTTGATTGTTGCACAGATAATTGTGAAATAGATGGATTATTATTATTTTAATATTTAATTTTATTTTTTTAATTTAATATTTTTATTGTTTAAATTTAACAATGGTTATATTACATATTTGCATCATCTTAAATTTTTATTTTAAAGAGTAAAAAATAGCAGAAACAAAGATAGAAAAAGAATAACAAGCAGGAGTACATATAGCATAGAATTTCAAAACAAGAACAAAAATTATATTTTCATCAAATCTGTTAAGATTATTAGATATAGGTATGTAAGATTGGTCAAACAATTAAACATTAACATTTTCAATAAGCCTTAATTTTTTAAAAGTTTTCCAAATGCATTTTGTATTTAAGTCACTCTTCTAAAAAAAAAAATTATAGGTGTTCAGGATGCAGAAAACACAAGATCCTGAGTTCGATTCCTGGTACTCCCCAAAATTTATTTATTTATTTATTTATTTATTTATTTATTTATTTATTTATTTATCTATTTATTTATTCTTTTGAGTCCTTACACTAGGGAGACTATATGATATTTGCATATGTAGGTCTGGTTTATTTCACTAATGAGTATATGTTGAAGATACATCCACTTATATAAGAAGTCTTCTAGTGTAGATGGATTATTAATTTGATGTTGTTCTTGTCATTGGCCATTGTTATAGCTTATATCTTGATGTCACCCCCAAAGCCTCATGTGCTTGCAGATGGGGTTTCGGGAGGTAGCTAGACCATGTAAGGTGGATGGATCATGGATATACAATATTGGAGATGGGTATGTGGTAAATGGATTAGTCTCCTGATCAGCTTAGCATAGTTCTTAGCTTATGGAAAGGCCCACCCTGAGTGTGGGTGGCCAATCAGTATGTAGTGTGGATGGAATAAAAAGGGAAAGGAAGGGCCACCACCTGCTGCTTCCTGCCTGAAACATTGTGGACTGTTTGTTCTGCCATGGTGCACTGGAGCCAGCTGACTGAAACCTCTACACACTGAGCTGAAATAATGAAATAAGCCTCTCCTCCTTTAACTTGGGCCTTTGGATATTCTGTCTCAGTGATGAGAAAAGTAAGACAAGACATCCAGATTAGTTCCTAATGATAAATATCATTGTTATAAGCAATGTAATAGCTAAAACTTTATGCTTGTCTTTATTTCCTTTAGGCCAAAGTCTTGGTAGTAGAATTTCTGAGCAGAAAGGTAGTCTTCATAATTGTACTGTTTCTCCTCCTGCTCCTGTTCCTCATCTCCTTTTTCCTCCCCCTTACTCTTTCTCCTTAGTCTCTTCTTGCCCCCTTTGCGCCTCCCACTTCTTGCTCCTCCTTATTCTTATTTTGTTGTACTGGGAAATGAACTCTGCATTTTGGCACTGAGCTCTATCCCCAAATCTCTTCCTTTTTTTTTTTTTTTTTTAAATTGAGCCATGATCAATTTTAAGTCACTAAGTTTCCCAGATTGGGTTTAAATTTATGACCCTCCTGTCTCAGCCTTCCCGAGTGCTGGGATTCCAGACATGCACCACCAGGCCTGGCTTTTTTTTTTTTTTTTTTTTTTAAATCTTGAAAATGGAAAATTTCATAGGTTACAAAAAAAGTTCTCTTTTGCCTTGAAAAGGTTAGACATACATAATACAAAATTTATAATTTATCATTTAAACATTTCAACCATTTTAAAGTATACCATGGCATTAAGGATATGTATACTGTTGTATAACCACCACCACTCTCCATGTGTAGAACTTGCTGTTTTTCCACACTGAAACTGTACCCACTAACCACTAACTCCCATTTCCCCTCCCCCCAACACAAGGCCTATTCTACTTTTTGTCTCTAGGAGTTGGACTACTTGAGGTGCCTCATAAGAAAGAAATCATATATTTGTCTACATTTACATTTTTATTACTAACAAATATAAGTATTTGTCACAAGCCACTCATCCATTTGCATTTCCCTTTGGGGCTTTGTTTGTTCTGTTCTTTCTTATATTTTCTATTGCAGTTGTTTTTTTTCTTATTGATTGGTGAACTTCTTACACTGACTATGACTGTAATATATATTGTGAAAATTTTCCTTAAGATTTTTTTTTTGTGTGTGTGCCAGGGATCAAATTCAGGTATTGCTGTTGCCAGGCAGGTACTTTTGCAGCTTTCCACAGGGTCTTATTTATCATTTTGTATTGGCTATATATTTTTTTCAAATTAAAGTTTTTGATTTCTATACATTCTATTTGTCTTAGTCTATCAGGCTGCTATAACAAAATACTTCAGGCTAAATAATTTATAAATAACAGATATTTGGGGCTAGGTATGGAGCTCAATGTGCTGAGCATGTATGAGGCACTGGATTCAATTTCTAGCACACACATACACCCACAGACACTGGTAGACTGGCAGATAAATAACTAATTAGCAACGGAGGGCTGGCCAGATAGCTCAGCAGATTAAAGTGCCTGCTTAGGCAGAACACAGGGACAGGGCTCAGTCCCTGGTGTGCTGTGCTGGCTTCACCCCTGAGGCATGCTGAGATGGCTGCTGAGACTGGACGTGGTGGTGCATATGTGTAATCCAGTGCTTGGGAGGCTGAAAACAGGGGGATCACTACAAGTCTGATCTGTGTAGTGAGACCCTATAGACCCTGTACTAAATTAAAAATAATAATAATGGAAGTTTCTCAAAATTCTGGAAGTTAGGAAATCAAAAGTTGAGGTACCAGCAACTGTTAGTCTTATGAGGGTAGGGTAGGGGACTCCCTCTTTGGTAAGGGCAATAATGCCCCTTTCTGAGGACTCTATCTTCATGGCTAAATGACTGCTTCATACCAAGACAGCAGAGAAGAGCACCAAGAGGTGCTCTTCAATTTTTTCTGGCTGCTCTTGACACCTCTCAGCTACTAGGAAACTCTTGCCTTAGTGACAGACAGCTCTGGTAGGTTTGTACCAAACATCTTTGCCCCAAAGCTCTCTGGATGACCACCACTCTGCAGCCCAGTCTCCCCATGACCCAGTGGAATACCATGGCTAGCCAGCAGGACACGTGCACATGCATGAGCCCACACTTTGTTTTCTGTATATGCAGCCTCCTCACCTTTATTGGACCAGTCCATGTACTGCTTCTCCTTATACTACAGTGTATGACTTGATAAAGCCCCCTTTATCTTTTTTTCTTTTATTTTTAATTTTTTAAAATTTATTTATTTATTTATTTATTTATTTATTTATTTATTTATTTAGAGACAGGATCTCTCTATGCAGTTCAGGCTGGCCTTGAGCTCACTTTGTAGCCCAAGCTAGTCTTAAACTCACATGATTCTCCTGCCTCAGCCTCCCAAGTGCTGGGATTGCAGGCATGCGCCACCACTCCCAGCTGAGAAAGCTTCTTCTAAATGGCTTTATTTATGATTTTTATCTTGCGTGAAGTGGGCTCTTTGCAGTAAGAGCTGGTAGCACTAACAGCCACTGGAACTGTAAGTGCCCAAGAGCTGGAAGTGGTAACACCAAAGGCAGCTGGCAGCCAGAGAATGATGGGGAGAAATGGAGAACTGCTATGGGCTGCTGACTGTAGCTGCTGGAAGAGCTCAGAAGCTCTGCTGAAGAGTTCTGGAGAGCTCCTGGGAGCTTTGGGGAGAGCCGAAAATGCTAGGAGATGAGACCGAAGGCACCTGGGGCTCAGAGCTGTAAGCACAAGAGAGATGCCCTTGTTCTATTTGTGATTCTGTCTGAACTGAGCAAAAGGATCTTGAGTTGGTTACCAGAGACAGACTCTGGGGGTGCACATGTAGATGGCACTGTCATTGCTAATGTGTCAGGAAGGCCTGCCCCTGCTGGAGAAACATAATCTTAAAATTCTTTCTAATACTTTTATGATTTTATTTTTAGGCAAATCTGTAAACTGGTTGATTTCAATGTGTGATGTGAAGTTAGATTCTGTATTGGTCAGCTTTATACCTATAATGAAATACTTGAAAACAATAACTTAAAAGTCATACAGTGTATATGGCCCAGGGTTTCCAAGAGTTGGGTTCCTGGTTAGTTGGCTCTCTTATTTCTGGGCCCACATTGAGGCAGAATATCATAGTGGGGAGCCTGAGGTAGTGGCATAGCTCATGTCAGCAGGCAAGAGAGCAGGCAGGCCAGGGACGGGAGATCCTTGTGAGGCCTGCCTCCTCCGACTGGGCGCTACCTTCCCATATTTTCATACCTGCCGATGCCATCAAGTTATGAATTTGTCAGTGAGTCAGTTCCATTGACAAGTTCAGAGCTTCATAATCCAGTCACTTTCCAAAGCCCCTCCTCTGAGCACTGCTGCCCTGGGGTCCAGGCTTTCACCACACAAGCCTTGAGAGGTGTTTCAGATCCAATTATAATAGACCCCAACCGCAGGTAACACAGCACGGTGCAAAGCCCGTGTAGTGGAGGTGCAACAGGCAGATAGCATGGCTTTACCCTGAAACATAGCGCTGGCCTAGTGGAGTGTCACACTGCACAGATCCTAACAGTGCCCCTGCCCAGGCCTGACTGTGGACACAGTCTCTGCAGCAGCCTGGGCTCTCAGGATTCTTTGCCAGCTAGTAGCACCTGTGACAAGTTGCAGTGGTCTTAAGCTGTGAGTCTGCATCACCAAAAGGTAGCCTATACTCCTGCTCAGTGTTCTGTTCTTGGCAGACTGGGCTCAAGGCATGACACAGCCTCTGGTTATAGATGTGACTCTGGGGCTGGACCACCACTGTGACCCTGTCTGGCTCAGGGAACAGGTCCTACAGTGACGAGGCATCAGGGCTCCCAGGGAGAGGCTCGTGGGGATGGGCTACTCTTTGTCTATACCTTCCCATTTCTTTCTGAGCAGTGCACCAAGGACGAACAGAGGCTTAAAATTGTCCTCTCTGGTGTGCAGCCCACTTCCACCCTCTAGTTCTGGGCGCCATCTAGTGCTGAAATAGTGAAAGTGACTACAGTTGCAGAGAAAACTGAGCGCGCTGCTTAGAAATATGGAGAGGGCCGGCCATCAGCGGATTAAAGCGCCTGCTTGGGTGGAGCGCAACCAATAGGGTTCGATCCTCTGCGTGTTGTTCTGGTCTCGCCCCTGGGCCTTGCTGAGATGACGATTGAGACTCATATAAAAGAAGGCTTTCTTGACCTGTATGTGCTTCTATATTTGTTATGGTTTATGTCTAATTGTCCCCCCAAAGCCTCATGCAATCATGGGGTGGGGACTTCTAGAGTTTGAGACTTGATTTATGATCCCTGGGATTAGGTGTTTTAGTACTGATGGAATTATGGGTTTAAGTACTTTTGGGATTATGGGGGTAGCCTAAGGCAGATAGGCTGAGGAGGAGAGCCTGACTGTAATATAAAGAGAGACAGACTGTTGCTGTTGCTCTCTGCTCCCTTGGTTGGTTGCCTCTGTCACCATTTTGTTGCTGTTCTGCTGCCATGAACTGCTGGCTTTACATTGTGCCTCTCTGCCTTGGATCCAGCCAAGAATGGACTGAAACCTCTGGTAACTGTGAGCTAAATAAACCTTTCCTTCCTTCATTTTGGGTGTCAGGTATTTGTCCCAGCAATGAGTGAAAAGTAACTAAGGCAATATTCATCTCAAAATAATTCGGAATTCAGGAATTGGCAAGAGTTTCTGTGTCATCTTCTAGAACAGGCAGTTTTTCTTTTATATGCCAAATTTCCCTATTCTGCAAAGTGGATAACTTTCTACACATCACCTCCATGATTTGCAGTGACAAAGATTGCCTTCTTCTGTTCCAGCTCTCAGATTCAACACAAAGAAGATTTTTTTTTTTTTTTTTTTTTTTTTTTTTTTTTTTTGGTGGTATGGGGCATCGAACTCAGGACCTTGCACTTGCTAGGCAGGTGCCTGTGCCACTGAGCTATCTCCTTGGCCCTTCAAAGAAGATTTTGAGATGCAGTTGTCCTGCAACTTCTCCAGAAAGAATAAGGAAACTGATGTGGATCTTGTGCTGCAGTTCACTAAATTGTAAAGATATTGTTTTGCAAGCTGGAGGTATATGCTTATTTTGAACAAGTGTTTAGGTCATGATAATTGTGAATTCTTTCACTTTTGTTACCAGCAAGAATCAAGGATGGATTACTTTGGGCTTTCTTAAAAACATCTTCCAGATTTGGCAATTACAATGTTAGGAGAAGCATAACTGAGACTGCAGCATCAACTTCTAAGTAGCCATTCTTTTTTTTTTTTTTTTTTTGTCTTTTTGAGACAGGGTCTCGCTATGCAGTTCAGGCTGGCCTTGAGCTCACTTCTGTAGCCCAGCCTGGTCTCGAACTCGCACCAATCCTCCTGCCTCAGCCTCTCGAGTGCTGGGATTACAGGCGTGAGCCACCACGCCCGGCTTCAGCCATTCTATTTTAAAATTAAAGAGTTGTTGAAATGTTACACATACCTCAAGACCCTGGCCCATCCTGATGTAGATTTACTGGATAAGAACAAAGGTCCACTTTGCAACTAAACCTTTGCTGTTATAAAGAAGCATAGCACTGCCGGGCGTGGTGGCTCATGCCTGTAATCCCAGCACTTGGGAGGCTGAGGCAGGACGATTGGTGCGAGTTCGAGACCAGCCTGGGCTACAAAAGTGAGTGCAGGACCAGCCTCAACTGCATAGCGAGACCCTGTCTCAAAAAGACAAAAAAAAAAAGAAGCATAGCACTATCCTAGCTGACTTCATATGTGAATAAAGCATCATGATTTCTACAAAGGTACACATTTTTTACATGGATTCTAAATCCACATTTTTGGACAAAAGATTTTTATTGCTCCTACAGAAGAAAGACATTTACCTCTTTTTTTTTTTTTTTTTTTTTTTTTTTTTTTTTTTTTTTTTTTTTTTTTTTTTTTTTTGGTCTTTTTGAGATAGGGTCTCGCTATGCAGCTCAGGCTGGCCTTGAGCTCATTTTTGTAGCCCAGGCTGGTCTTGAACTCACATCGATCCTCTTCCCTCAGCCTCCCAAGTGCTGGAATTACAGGCATGCACCAGACATTTACTTCTTAGAAAGTTTTACTCTATTTTTATTTTTTAAAATTTTATTTACCTTTTTTTATTTACTTTTTTAAAAAATTATTTTTGCAGAACCAGGGATTAGAACTCAAGCCCTTATGCTTGCCAGGCAAGCAGTTATTCTACAGAACTATCTCCCATCCCTTATGTTTTTTTTTTTTTTTTTTTTTTGTCTTTTTGAGACAGGGTCTCACTATGCAGTTGAGACTGGCCTTGAGCTCACTTTTGTAGCCCAGGCTGGTCTGGAACTCACAGCGATCCTCCTGCCTCAGCCTCCCGAGTGCTGGGATTACAGGCGTGCACCACCACGCCTGGCTCCTTATGTTTTTTAAAATTTTATATTTCAAATTTTTCTTTATTTTTCTGAAGAAGGACTATGCCTGGGGTTATAGCTCAGTGGCATAAGTACCTGCCTGGCAAGTGCAAGGTCCCAAATTCATTCCCTGGTACCACAAAAATAAATAAAATAAAATAAAGGACCAGCTTGTGTAGCAGCTAAACCTATCAGTGTATGTTTTCCCTTTGTTGAACAAATAGTAAAAGAAAGCATGATTTTGAGTGATAGAACCTTACTTACTTCCATGAGATGAGTAGTTACTGTATTACAAATCTCTTCATTCTTTTGTGGAATGAAATATAGTACATGAGACTGTGTTTTCTTTGTGGCCAAGGCTAGAAGAAAACCATCACAAGTGCTTCAGTTCATCACAGTGAACCATCACAGTGCCATACAACCTGCTCATAGTTTTAAACATAGAAGTATGGAGAACAAAATGGAAAAATATTCTGTGTAACTTTCTCATAAGGAAGAAAGAATTGTCTTATGTAACACCATCTGATTTTGGCACTCTCCATTATATAGCTCCTTTTTTAATGAAAGTATTCAAAATTTCTCTTTGACCCAAGGTTGGTACTTAACGTTTAATTTATTTTTCTAGCAAGTAGGTGCAACGTTAGGCTGAAAAGGCCAGGGCTCAGGTAGATCTACCCAGTTGGGACTGAACTTTCTCAGCAGACAATGAGCCTCAGAAGTAATGGTACCAATCTTGTGGTTGTGTATGATAGATTTCAAAGAAATTCAGAATTTGAAAAGATGCGTGATGCACCATCCAGATAGCTCAGCAGATTGAAATATCTGCTTAGGCAGACACAGGTATTGGAATTTGATCACCGGTATGCCCTGCTGGCCTCACCCCTGGGGTGCACTGAGACAGTATTGATACTAGGCGTGGTGGTACACACCTGTAATTCCAGCTCTTGGGAGGCTAAAAATAGGAGAATTTCTGGGAGTTCAATCTACGTGAGACCCTGTGTTAAATACATTCTAGAAAAAGAAAGAAAGAAAGAAAGAAAGAAAGAAAGAAAGAAAGAAAGAAAGCTCAAACAAGAAAAAAAAAAAAACTTTCAGTAGGAAACATAGATCTACTTTATTTTTCCTTCATAACTATTCTTTATAATCAACACACTGTTGCAGAACCCCATCCTTCCAAGTCAGAAGGATCTTTGTGTGTTACATAAGGTCTTCACATAAGAAGATTGAAATGTTTATTTTGGACTATTTGTCAGTAGAGAAAGAATTTTAAATTGTTACATAATTTCCTTCTTTTCTGGGATGGTTGTCCAGGGCTGTGGGTCTGTAATACAGGGAATCTAGGAACAGCTTACCAAACTGGGGGGTGACAGGAGTAGCTCACAGTGGTAAGTGTTGAGCATTCTAATGGTTAGTTATGTTGGTCAGTGCATTCAAATTAGAGTAAAAGTGTTTTTCATAAAACAGAAATAAAATCCAGTGACATGCTATATATGAAAAAAATTTAACCCAAAAAGAAATTCATAGACTAAAAATAAAAGTATAGAAGATGATGTTCCATATAACAAGACTCCCCTCCATAAAAAAACAACAGGTGTGGCTATTTTCAGACAATGAGATTTCAAGCCAAAACTGAACCAAAGACACAAAGAAGATCACTACATACTAGTCAATGGAACAATTCAAAAGAAAGAGATAAGAATTATAAATATACCTATACTGAACACCATCACAATAAACTTTACCAAACAAGACTACTGGACATAAAAGATTAGGTAAACATCAACACAACCATAATGAGGGACCTCAGTACCCCATTGTCACAAATAGACCAAAAAAAATTAACAAATGTTAAAGTTGAATCAAATCTTTTAAAAAATGGACTTAATTGACATCTACAGGGTTGTACTCAACAATAGAATAAGCATTCTCAGTAGCACATTTCTCCAATAATAGACCATATGTCATGTTTAAGTAAATGCAAAACAATGTGAATTATTCCATGTGTAGTGTCAGTTAATAGCATAACGAAGCTAGAAATCAATGGCAAAAGACACCACAAAATTATGCAAATATGTAAAAATTAAACAGTAAACATGAGTAATCAATGAATCATAGAAGAAATCAAATTCTTGTTCCTAGAATCAAGCAGTAAATTATTGCGGCATACCAGAAATTATGAGACGCAATGATAGCAGTCCTATGTGGGAAGCTGTGAATAACCACATCACAGGCAGAATAAAATAGACTGAGCCCAAATTAATAACCTAATCATGCATTTCAGTGTTCTATAAGAAAAAACACAGTCCAAATTGAAAACTAGTGTTAGAGATAAAATTATAAAGATTAGGGCAGAAATTAATGGAATTAGGACTAAATAATACAAAAGCCAATGAATCAAAGAGCTAGGTCTTTGGAAAAAAAAATAGAATAGAAAAACTCATAGCTAGGTGGGCGTGGTGGCACACGCCTGTAATCCCAGCACTTGGGAGGCTGAGGCAGGAGGATCAGTGCAAGTTTGAGACCAGCCTGGGCTACCAAAATGAGCTCAAGCCCAGCCTGAACTGCATAGCGAGACCCTGTTTCAAAAAGACCAAAAAACAAAAAAACAAAACAAAACAAAAACCTCATAGCTAGTCTTACAAAAAATAAGGAAGGAGAAGAGACAAATTAATGCAATTAGAAATGTGAAAGGTGAAATCACAGTGACTACCATGAATCCAGAAGATTGCTAACTGTTACTTTGAAAACCTGTACCTAAATAAATTGGATTATTCAGAAGAAATAGATTCCTAGATATACATGAATTAACAAACCTGAACCAAGAAGATACAAAACCTCTGAATAATCCAATAAGAAGCAATGAAACTGAAGCTGTAATAATAATAATAATAATAATAATAATAATAATAATAATAATAAAACAAAGCAAAGCCCAGGTCCCACTGGACTCATTTCTCAATCCTATAAGAACTTCAGGGGAAAATCTGAAATTGAAATAAGATGAGTAGACCCATAGTCATTTCTGGAAGCTAGCATTGTCCTTATTCCAAAACTATACAAGAAACAAACAAAAAGGAAAATTATAGGAAATCTCTTTAACAAATATAGATGCAAAAATTCTCAAAGACAGTGATAATGTAGCAAATCATCAAAAAGATGACTAACTATGATTAAGTAGGCTTTACTCCAGGGATGCAAAAATGTTTTGACATATATAAATCAATAAATTTAATAAATCTTACAAATAGAAGCAAAAACAAAAATCATGTGATTATCTCAATAGACAGAGAAAGGCTCTTGATGAAATCTAACATCTGTGCATGATAAGAAAAAAAATCCTGAAGAATAGAGGTACATAAACACCTTATCTCATTAGGTAGAAGTCAATTGTGATAAACCTACAGCTGTTATCAACTAAATTAAAAGGGAAAAATTGAAGTTTTCCTCTTAAAATCAGAAACAAGACAAGGATGGCTGCTGTCTCCAATCCTGTTCAAGATAGTACTTGAAACATTTGTGAGAGCTACCAGGCAAGAGAAAGTCTAAAGGATAATTCTAGGACAAGAAGTCAAGTTATCATTATTTGCAGATGACATGATCCTCTACATAAAATAAATTGGATTATTCAGAAGAAATGGATAGATTCCTAGCTATGTATGAACTAACAAACCTGAACCAAGAAGATATAAAACCTCTGAATAATCCAATAAGAACCAATGAAACTGAAGCTGTAATAATAAAAATATCAGGCCAAAAGACTCCTGGAATTAATAACCAAATTCAGATACTGCAGGGCAGGTAGCCTGGCAACCAGCTCCATCAGAGGAACCTAGATGCCTGCTTTGTTCCACTAAACCATGGAATGGGCAACCAGCACTAGAAGCACTGGGCTCTGCTAGAGAAATTCAGGTGTCTGGTCCATCTGGACATATGAGGAAGAAAGCCACGGGGCAGAACCTGGACTGGGTCATACATGATGGACAGGTGAATCTAACAAAATGGAAAAATCTGAAATATGAGTCAACTCATATTTAGTAATTTAGGTGAACTAGCATTGTACTTAGGGACAAAGACACAGAGAATAAAAACAGGGTAAATTCATTCAACCGAGGAGAAAAATCTGCATATAGACTCCTAATTTATGACTGATTTAGTTATATAACTATAGAATTTGCTCTTATGACCTAAAGTACAAAATCAATAGCATATTTTGTAAGTTCCTAAATTATGCTTGAATCTGTCATTATTGCTAATTGTACTATTTAAGATAGGATATCACAGCTGCTATAGTCAGCTGTTCTCCCTTCTGTAACTGTAGTGGATTTCTTCTTTTTTTTTTTCTTTAGAATTTTTCTTTTTCTTGTTTCAGAACTTTTGTTTATTTTTTAAAAAAATTTATTTATTTTCATGGCCGGCTCAGCCTGTCCTGATGGCAGGGCTGGCACAGCATGTGGTGCCAGGGATCGAACCGTCGTCCTTGCAGCCGCTCCCTAAGCAGGCCCTTTAGACCACTGAGCCATCCCGCCAGGCCCCACTGTAGTGGATTTCTAATTGGAAGTCAACTTAGTACACTCAGCTGAACTAAACATGGTGCTGTGTGCGGGAGGCCCACCTGAGGATCGTTGCTATCAGTATAAAGGCAGAACAGGAGAAGCCGCCCCACAATGCTGTTAGGGATGCTATTTGGAGAAGCTGTTGGAGCTGTTGGAAGCTGCTAGTTCTCTTAGGCTGTTCTGCTGGAGAACCTTGTCATGCTGGCTTTCCTGATGAGCTCTGGAGAAGCTTGGTTCCTCATCTTGAGCATCACTTCCTGGCTCTGGAGGGGAAGGTGGTGCACTGCTCAGCCTCATGGAGAAGCTTGTCATGTTGACTTTCCTAATGGAACTCAGCTTTCCTCATCTCTGGAGGAGTGTGGGACCTCATTGTTGCTAAGGATGGCTGTGGTACTTTGGGGGAAGCTCTGTTGCTTATCTTGAGCACTGTTTCCTGGCTCTAGTTCACATCCCTCAGCTTATTATCACAGATTCTTCATCCTTCTGGCATATACTTCTTAGCTTTCACCACTGACCTTTGGGCCTTTCCAGCATAGATTCATGAAGTGGGCCTACATAACACTATTGCTCTGGGCTCTTGGCCTCTAGGTGGGACTTGTTGGTGGTGTTGTTATGAACTTAAGGTCCTTAATGGATTCTTTAGTGTGTGAATAGCTTTCCTGGACTTGTTTTATGTAGTTTTTTTGGTTATTCATTACAAATATTATAAAACATGTCCTATACTAAATTGTTTATCTTGCAAAATCACCAAACCATGAAACAACAATACTGGAAAGTTCTGGGGAAATAATATCACCAAAGCCCTATACCATTGCCTGCCATGGGGACAGAGGCCTGTAATCTCAGCATTTGGAAGGCTGAAGCAAGGAGATTGCCATAACTTTGAGGTTAGCCTGGGTGATAAATGAGTCAAGGCCAGCCTGAACTACATGAGACCTTGAAAATAAATAAATAAATAAATAAATAAATAAATAAATACCCTACACCAAAAGAGTGGGGAGTCAAAAAGATACAAACATCCCACTCTTGATTAATTGGGAAGATAATATCTTCGACAGACAAAACCCAAGAATTTCTTGCACACAGAAGACATCCCTGAAGAACAGACTTTTCCTAGAAAGGCCTTGATACTAGCAATATTGCTACCTACTATAAAAACTCACAAGGATCATCACAGAAGATGAAATTTTAAAGATTAAATAGAAAATGACAAAGAAGCAAAATGCAGTGTCAGACATCCAGCCCACTCAGAACAAGTCCAGGAGACATTGACATAAAAGAAATTGGGAGTCACATACCTGAAATTTCTGAAATGATAGCAACTACTGTAAAGAAACAACATGAGTTATAGAGGAAATCAGATCAGAAATAATCTCAGATTTAAAAAATGACAACTATAATGAAAGAATTGCTTAGCATATCTAAAGAAGACATAGATTTAAAAAAGAGCATAGAAAAATGATGAAAACCTTCAATGAACAATATATGAAACAGAAATTAATTAATCTGGGAAATAGATATCTTGGAAATTAATTTCATTGAAAATTGTCAAAGCCACTTGAATGAAAATGAAGATAGACTTAAACACCTTGAAAAAAGGATTCAGCTAGTGACCACAAAAGAAAAGTTCTTTTAAAAATAACAAGGAAACCGAGTCCCAGTGTCAGAGTGCACACCTATGATCCCGGCACTGGGGAAGCTAAAAACAAGAGGGTCACTGTGAGTTCAAGCTGCTTCCTGAGAATTTGCACAAAATTTAACAAAACAAAACAAAACAAAACAAAACAAAAAAAAGACTTTAGGGTTTAAGAGCCAAATTTAAACCTTATAAGTTCTACACTTTTGTAAAATGTCCGAAGTTCTTTGTTACTTTTGTTCAACTGTGCATGTTTTGGTTCTTTATGTGTAGGAGTTACTTCTGAATACAAGACATTTATCAGATATGTGTATTATAATTATTTTCTCCAAATGTGCTCCTCATTTTTCTATCTGTGTATTTCCATTAGAAGTATTAATATTGGGCTGGTGAGATAGCTCAGCAGACTAAGGGCTTGCTTTGGCAAGCTCAAGGGTCAGGGTTTGATCTCCTAGTCCCACATGCCATGCCAGCCCATCCCTGGGGCGTGATGAGCTGGTGGCCCAGTCTGGACATGGTGGTGCATGCCTGTAATCCCAGCACGAGGGAGGCTGAGAACAGGATGATCACTGTGAGTCCCAACTGCATAGTGAGACCCTGTACCCAAATACATAAACAATTTTTTAAAGTGTTAATGTTAATGATTTACTAACTTTGCCTCCTTTTAGGCAATGCATTTTACTTTAAGAAATTTCTTTCTGGGCCAGCAGCACCTGCTTTGGCAAGCTTAGGCAACTACAGGGACTGTAGTTTGATCCCTGGCACCACATGCTGTGCCAATTGCACCCCCAGGGCAGGCTGAGCTGGCCATAACATAAATAAAGTTAAAACAAAAAAGGAATCTCTTTGTATCCCCAGTTTTCAAAGGTTTTCTTGTTCTTCCTACCTTTAATAGTAACTTTGGTATTTTAATTTGTGAGTGGGTTCAACTTAAATTTTGTGTATGGTGTGAAGTGGGGAGGACATGTTATTCTTGCCCCACCCCTGCAGAATTATTTGTTAGACCTTCCTTTCCTTTCCATTCATTGGATTGTCTTGGTGTCTTCACTGAAAATCAATAGACTATGTATACAAAGGTGTAATTCTGCATTTTCTTTCCTGGGACACTGATTTTTCCCTTCCTCTGGCATATGCTAACTCCAATACTATATTGCCCTGAGAATGGAGATGCTTGTGGCTGGAGATTGACTCGAATAAATCCTGCAATTTTGCCCCCTTTGTAAAAAAACAAAAACAAACAAACAAACAAACAAAAACAAAACAAAACAAAAACACCAAGGAACCAGGAAATAGCAATTAACAGCTGCAGGATTATGCAAATAAAAACAACATAAGACTGCTAAGTGTCCACAAAACAGTAAGAGTCAACACAAATGACAAAAAAGACTATTTGCAGAAGTACTAGCAGAAAATTTCCCAAGCATGAGAACAGAGTCTGACATACATATCAATGAGGCATATAGAACTCAAAATAGCCATGATCAGAAAATCTAAACACAGACATATAATTACAAAGATCCCAAGGATTCAGTACAAATGCCAAATATTAACAACTGTTGCGGGGTGGGGGGGGCCACAACACAGAACACTTATAAAGGAAAGCCTTTTAGTACCATAGCCAACTTTTTCAATATAAACCCTCAAGTCATGAAGAGCTTGGGATAAAGAATTTAAAGTACTGAAAGAAAACAATTTCCAACTCAGATTAATGTACCCTAAAAAACTGTTTCAAAATTAATGGGGAAATAAACTATTTCCATGATAAAGTACAGCTTAAGAAATTCTTGACTTTTGAAAAGTCCTACAGAAATACTGAAAGGTTTTCTACAAAGAAATAAAAATGACCATGATTCCAAAAACAACATCCGAAATAAAGCACCAGGAAAGGCAGGCAGCTACTCAGAGGAGAAAATCAGGGAACCAACAGCAGGAAAATAACATGAAAAAAAAAAAAAAATTCAGAACCTCTGCAGAATATAAAATCAACACACAAAAATCAAAGGTGTTCCTGGCCAGAGAGATAGCTCAGTGGAATAAGTGCTTGCCTGGCAAGTACAAGGTCCTGAGTTCAATCCTTGGTACCATCAAAAAGACTAAAGCAAAATACAAAGGTGTTCCTGTACATGAATAATGAGAAAGAAAATAGAAAAAAATACCATTCACAATAGCATGAAGAAAAATTGAGTACTTAGGAATTAACCTAATTAAGGAAGTGAAAGACCTGTAGAATGTGTTTGAAAAAGGAAATTGAAGACAATAGAAAATGCACGAGAGGTAAGCAAAACCTCAGTCTTTCTGAGATTTGAAATCCAGACGCTGGAAAATAACAACTTGAAGAAGAAAAAATTAGGTAAGTATAAACAACATGGGAAACATGAAAAATCCAACAAAAAATTAAAACCTACAAAGAAACTGAAGAGACAGAACCCAACACAGAGAAGGGAAGGAACAATCTGAACTTTCTACCTGCCTCCTGGCTGCTGTGAGTCTGAGCTTCTGCCTTACGCAGATCATCTTTAATTAGCCATTCAAAAGGTTCCATGAGCCTCCATGCTTTGCTGTCCCTCAGCGTGTGTTCTCTGTTGCTGGCACAACTTCTCTGGTCCTGGAGGGAATTAATCCGACTCTCTGCTGGAGACACTCCTTGGCTCCCTTGTTCTTTCTTCTGTCACTGGCACCTTCAGGGCCAGCAGAGCCATGGCACAATGACTCAAAAATTAGAAACTGGACCTTAAATGAGGTCAGGTGCTGCTATACCCAGTGTGTGTGTGTTGGAGGGGTGGTGGCTGCATGATTTCAGCACAGATGGCTGTCCAACTAGAGGCACCCTGTTAATTCTCATTTAAAATATAACCAAAAAAAAAAAAAAAAGTATGAATCTCCCTAATGAATGCAGATGCAAAAATTCTCAATAAAATACTAGCAAAGAGAATACAGAAAACCATGAAAAATAATATACACCGTGACCAAGAGGGATTCATCTCAGGAATGCAGGAATTGAACCAGTATATGCAAATCAATAAATGTAATGCACCCTATCAACAGAGCTGAAGAAAAAAATCACATGATCATCTCAATAGCTGCAAAAAAGGCTTTTGACAAAGTGCAATACTCATTCATGATAAAAAAAAAAGAAACCCTACAGAAAGTTGGAATAGATGGTCTTTACCTTAATGTGATAAAAGTCATCTATGAGAAACCAACTGCCAACATCACACTAAATAGATAAAACCTGAAAGCTTTCATTTTAAAGTCAGGAACAAGACAAAGATGTCCGCTGTCACAGCTCCTAATCTATATAGTTCTGGAATCATTAGCCAGAACAATTAGACAAGAGAGAGAAAGGAAAGGAACAAGGACTGGAAAGGAAGAAGTAAAATTATCATTATTCAAAAATGACATGATACTTTACACAGAAGACCCCCAAAACTCCACCAAAACACTTATATATTTAATAACTAAATTCAGTAATGTAGCTGGATACAAAGTCAGCACTCAAAAATCAATAGCATTCCAGTACACAAACAAATGCACTAAGAGAGAAGTTAGGGAAATCATGTCTTTCACAATAACATCCAAAAAAAGAGAAAAATATCTAGGAATTAATCTAATAAAGGAAGAAAAAGTGAAAAGAGATTTTAAAAAAAGATTTTAGAAAATGGAAAGACATTCCTTGCTCCTAAATAGGAAGAATCAACATTGTGTTAAATGGCCATATTCCCAAGATTGCTGCATGGATTCACTACTTTTTTTTTTTTTCCAGTACCAGCGATTGAACTAAAGACCCTGCACTTGCCAGGCATGCGTTTATTCTACTGAGCTATCTCCCCAGCCAGTTACACAGATTCAATGTAATGAAGATTAAAATACCATTTGTATACATCACAAATACAGAGAAAACATTCCTAAAATTCATCTGGAAGCAGAAGAGACCTAGAATGGCAAAGGCAATCCTGGGCAACAAAGGAAAGACAGCAGGCATCATAATCCCTGACTTGAAATTATAATACAAGGCTACTGTGACAAACCTGAGTTTGGTAGTAGCAAAAAATCAGATCTTAGGATTAGTGAGATAGATAGAAGATGTAGCCATAATTACAAACACGCTCAGCCACCTTATCTTTGACAAAGTGGCTAACCATGATTCCTTGAAGAAAGAGAGCTTCTTTAATAAGTAGTGCTGGAATAGAGGCTTTCTACATGCCAAAGGCCAAAATTAGACCCATGTCTATCACCATGCTGCGCTAAAGTCAAAATGAATCAAAGGTTTAAATATTACAACAAAAACACTAAATCTATGGGAGGAGAAAGTAGGTAAAAATCTTGAAGACACAGGTGTAGGCAGAGTTCATGAACAAAAATGAAACTGCATAGGGAATACTTCAAAGAACAATTAAGCTTTTATTCTTTTGTTTTGAAGCTTTTATTCTTTTGTTTTCCACTGATCAAAAGAAATCACCAACAGAGTAACAGGAAAATCCATTAATTGGAAAAATATTTAGCCAAATGTCCCTTAGACAAAGGACTTCTGTCTAGAACATATAAAGAATGTTCAAATATCAGGGTCCCCCTTTCTGGTGGAACTACCATCTTCCAAAATATGCCGAAATGACTAAAACAAAGGGCAAGAGGAGCAGAACCTGGTATATATTCTCCAGGCCTTTTAGAAAACATGGGGTTGCTCCTTTGGCCACGTACATGCAAATCTACAAAATGGGTGATAATGGAGACATCAAGGGAATGGATACTGTGCAAAAAGGACTGCCTCACAAATGTCACCATGGCAAAAGAGGAAGAGTCTACATTACCCAGCATGCTGTTGGCATTGTTGTAAACAAGCAAGTTAAGGGCAAGACACTTGCCAAGAGGATTAATGTGTGTATTGCGCATATTGAACACTCAAAAAGTTATCATAGCTTCCCTGACCTGTCAAGGAAAATGATGAGAAAAATAAGGAGGCTAAAAAGAAAGGTACCTGGGTTCAGCTGAAGCACCAGCCTGCCGCTTCCAGAGAAGCGCACTTTATGAGGACCAATGGGAAGGAACCTGAGTTGTTGAAAATTATTTTCTATGAATTCATGGCATAAACTGAGATATTGCTCTGCCATTCAGCACCCAACTGGCAGCTTAAGTGTTCTAGGTCTTATGTAAAAATAAAATCATCCTGTGTTGTAAGGGGTGGTTTTCTTAGTGGAACAGGTATGTGGTGCCTTGTTACCTCAGAAATATTTGTGGCAGATTTTCACTGTACCTAGTAATTGTGTCTGGTCTTTACTCTTCAGTGTTTTTCTTGCTGAAAGATATTGCTGAGGTATTGGGCAGGTGTACTCAAATATTCAAATATTTGTAAAATATTATATTCGCTTAAAGGTCCTGTAAATCACCATGAGGAAAAGATATATCAAAATAAATGGAAGTCACTTTAGAAAGGAAGTGCAAGTCCACTTCAGTTAAAAAAAGTTGTTTAAAGCAACTAAAAAAAAAAAATCAGGGTCCCAAAATTCAAAGACCCAATCCAAAAATGGGCATCTGAGGTGAATATATATACTTCCTGTATACTAGTAATGAGGAAGAAATTAGAAAAAAAGTCATTCACAATAACATAAAGAAAAAATTATTTTTTGAGGGGGAAGTATGTGTTTAGAACTAGCCAGCTGGACACAGTTTAGGTGATCCCAATTTTGTTGGCAACATCCAATGCATCATAACCAGGAGCCAGTTGGATGTATGCCTTCTTCTCTCCATCAGGCCTGATTAGGGCACTGACCTTGGCAACATCAGTGTCACAGAGCTTCTTTACGGCATGTTTGATTTGGTGCTTATTGGCTTTGACGTCCACAATGAACACGAGTGTGTTGTTGTCCTTGATCTTTTTCATGGCTGACTCTGTGTTTGGGGGAACTTGACCAAGTGCTCAAGCTTGTTTCTCCTGGGGGCGCTCTTCTGAGGGTACTTGGGCTGCCTCTGGAGCTGTAGTGTCTTGGGATGATGGAAGGTGAGTGACATCAATATCTTCTTTTTGTTGCTGTTGCTGTGGATGCCTTTCAGCACAGCCTTCTTGGCCTTCAGAGCTTTTGCTTTGGCTTCAGCTTTGGAGAGCCAGGGGCTTCCTTCTTCACTTTTGGCACCATCTTAGTAAAAGGGTTGCATGAAGAAAAATTAAATACTTAGGAGTTAACCTAACTGGGGCTGGGAAGATAGCTCCATGGCACAAATGCCTGCTGGGCAAGTGCAAGGTTGTGAGTTCGAACCCTGGTCCCGCCCAAAAAAAAAAAAAAAAAAAAAAAAGAATCCAATAAGGAGTTAACCTAACTAAGGAAATGAGAGACCTGTAAAGTGAAAACCACAGTGTTTAAAAACACATTTTTTTCTCAAATGAAAAAATACAAATGACAAATAAATATTTGAAAAACTATTCTGCATTATTGGTCATTTGAGAAATGCAAATTAAAACAACATTGAAATTCCATCTCACCCCAGAAAGAATGGCCAACATTAAGAAGTCAACCAATAATAAACGCTGGAGAGACTGAGGGGAAAAAGGAACTCTACTCCACTGTTGGCATGCAGGCTGTTACAGCGACTGTGGAAATCAGCGTGGAGATTCCTCACAAAGCTAGATTAGAGGTCCCATTCAACTCAGCTATTCCTTTTCTAGGTATTTTTCCAAATGAATTGAAAACATTATATCACAATGACTTATGTGCACTCAGGTTTATGACAGTGAAATTTGTCACAGTTAAATTGTGGATACAACCCAAATGCTCATCCACTGAGGAATGGGCATAAAATGTGGTATTTTTGTACAATGGAGTATTACTCAATTCTAAAAATATAAACTTGATGCTTTTATAGGTAAATGGACACAACTAGAGACAATGCTCTTAAGTGTAATAAATCAGAGCTGCAGGTGTCAACATGGTATTGTCTTCCTAGTGTAAGAACCTGAAAGAGTAAATAAAATCTGAAAGGGGGGCCCTGGCAGGATGGCTCAATGGTCTAAAGTGCCTACTTAGAAAAGCTTAGGTGGCTGCAGGGACCGCGGTTCCATCCCCAGCACCACATGCTGTGCCAGCCCTGCCCTCAGGGCAGGCTGAGCTGGCCATAAAAATAAATAAATAAACAGAAGAAAAAAATCTGAAAGGTACAATAGATACAGTGAAAGGGAAGGAAACTGTTCAAAGCATAAGAACAACTGGGATGAGGAAAAGGAGAAAAGAAAGAAGGAAGGGAAAAAGAAATGTATAGATAGATACACAAGACAGCTTGGGTAATTGTACTCCTGATTTCTATTGGTCTATTAAAAGGAGCAGTTAATGCTTTTTTTTTTAATCTTCTTTTTAATTCTTTGTATTTTTTTGGCCAGTTTTGCTTGCTTATATCTGTTAATCTGAAGAACTAATTTGAAAACAACAATATGCAATATAACAACTATTGTTGAATTCCTATTATATTGCTTAGCTAAATTCTGTGTCACTATTTAAAAAGAAAAAAAAAACAGACACAGTGGGGGCAGCCTGTACTCCCCTAGTGGATCACAAATTTGAGCCAGGGAGTGCCATTTGGTGACTAAGCAAGAACAGACTCTTTCTCTAAATAAAAATGAGGGTTGGGATGTAGATCAGTGCAAAGACCTCACATCTAATCGTCAGTATCAAAAAGAAAGGAGAGACAGAGACAGAGACAGACAGAGACAAAGAGACAGAAAGACAGGAGAGAGACAGAGATAGAGAGACAGAGACAGACAGCCAGACACAGAGAGACAAAGACAGAAAGACAGGGAGAGAGAGAGAGAGAAAGAGAAAGGATGAACGGTTCCAGATGGGTTAATAATCACAAAAGCTATTTTATTTTATTTTATTTTATTTTTTTGTCTTTTTGAGACAGGGTTTCGCTATGCAGTTCAGGCTGGCCTTGAGCTCAGTTTTGTAGCCCAGGCTGGTCTCGAACTCTCACCAATCCTCCTGCCTCAGCCTCCCGAGTGCTGGGATTACAGGCGTGCGCCACCACGCCCAGCTACAAAAGCTATTTTAACAAACAGCCTCTACTATTTGTTTGTGATGCTGCATGCCTGTGATCCTAGCTACTTGGGAGATTAAGACATGGAAAATACAAGTTCAGGCCCTATCTGGACAATTTGGAGCCACCCTAGCTCAAAATTTTTTTCAAGTTGGGGGATTGGAAATGTGTGCTTCCTGGCATCAGTCTCCAGTATTATAAAATACGTATTTGTTAGATTTCAGTAATACTATGTGATTTTTGTTTGTGTTTGACATAGAATCTTGCTACATAGCCCAGGCTGATCTTGAATTCCCAGAAAAAGGAAGTTTGAAGCTGCAGTTTTTCCTTTCTTTTCTCCTTCTTTTTAATGTGATCAGTACAGGGTCTCACTACACAGATCTGACTCGTAGTAGGCATCTTGTTTCTCATCCTCCGGAATGCTGGGGTTACAGCAAGCACCCCCATGCCCAGTCTCAATTGCTGTCTCAGAGCATCCCAGGCGCAGGGTCAGCACAGCACTGCACACCTGGAGATTGAACCCTGTTCCCTGCATCTGCCTAAACAGGTTCTTTAATCCACTGTGCTATCTGGTCAGCCCTTGCAGTTTTTTTTTTTTTTTTTGCTTTTTGAGACAGGGTCTCACTTTGCAGTTCAGGCTGGCCTTAAGCTCACTTTTGTAGCCCAGGCTGGTCTCGAACTCACATCGATCCTCCTGCCTCAGCCTCCCGAGTGCTGGGATTACAGGCGTGCGCCACCACGCCTGGCTGCAGTTTTTTTTTTTAACAGTACAATTTTACAGCACTGAGGGAGTTTATGGCACAAGCATCATAAACTGAAGTCCCACCTGGGAAATTAAGCAAGACCCTGTCTCAGTTTTATCTTTTTTTTTTTTCAGAACTGGGGTTCAAACTGGCAACTTTGCACTTGCCAGGCAGACACTTGTGCCGTGGAGCTATCCCCTCAGTCCCAAACCCTGTCTCAAAGTAATAAAAAGGGGTGGAAATATAGCTCAGAGGCCCAGCATCCCTGGGTTTGATCTCTAGTACGGCAAAAAAAAAAAAAGGAGGGTACATTTTTTAAATTGTGATTTTTCTAGTCTGCTTTCTATATGTTTTATTTCTTGCAATCCTTTGCTCAGCTCATGTGAACATGTTACATTTTATAGAATTACACATGGCCTAACTCTACAAATTTTAATAAAAACCAGCGAGATCTGAAAATTTGTGTTAATTTTGTCTTTTGAAATATTGGCAGAACTTGGTGATAAATTGAGACAGAGGGACATTCCAACTGGATCTTAGATGCCTCACAGGCAAAAAAAAAAAAAAAAAAAAAAAAAAAAAAAAAAAAAAAAAAAAAAAAAAAAAAAAAAAAAAAAAAAAAAAGAAAAAGAAAAAGAAAAATATTGTAGAAGAGGGCACTGCATTATTAGAGATGATAAGAGTTCAATTTTAAGTGAAAAAAGTGAGCAATAGTGAATCTTGACATTTCTAGGGACCATTTTTGGTTGTATTAAATTTCAGTAAGCTGATAAAAGCGAGCTGAGATCCTGCTCGCTTGTGGGCTCTCAGAGCTCCTTACAAGCTGCCCATCTTCCGCATATCATTTTCTGTTCTCTTTTACCTACTCCTCAATGCAAACACACAAAATATTTCTTAAAAATATTTCCCCAAACACTCAAAACTAAGACGGGTTCTCATACATGGTAGGTGCTTTTCTTTGACTGTCTTAGCACATTCATTAAACCTTATTACACCTTTTGTGCGATCCTATATTTAATATCAGTCTCCCTACAGGTCTGGACACTATGCTCGGCCAGTGATTCCCTGACTGCTCTCGGGTCAGGTGTTCTTTATTTTCTGTGCCTTAATCTTTGTCTGGAAATGAGTCTAAAATGGTGTCCTGAGTGTAACTGTGAGGATTAATTGAGAAGTTAAACATGGAAGGTTGTACCTCGAGGGCGAGGGACCTGGAAGGCGCTATCCTTAGAAAGTCCTCAGATCCCGGCCTTTATTCTTCCATGTCTGAGGTCAGTCGCAGACTTCACCTCGAGGTACAACCTTCCACCCTGCAGTGTGTGGCCTACTTTTCTTCCTGTCTGGGAACCATTCCCCAAATGCTTTGTTCGGAAGCTGCGGCTCTAGCTCCAACTGATTCAGCCACTGACCAGGGTTCCAGTGGCCTCGGTGGCTTAGTGATGCTGCGCCTGAGACCTTTCCGGTCTACACAAGCACATTAGCTCCGGGTTAAAGACTGGTCCGGTAAAAGCAAACTTCTGTTTCTACCATGTGACGCGCCCAGGCCTTTCCCGGGATGGAGCGCCCCACGGGTCTCCTGAACGTGTGGTCCAAAGTCCGCCTTGCCGAGGCCGGGAGGCAGGACGGTCCCTGGAGGAAGGCTGCGCTGCTCGGCTCTCCACGGGGTCCGGCGAAGAAACTCTCGGCGGCTACACGGCCACCTCCCCGTCGCCGCCAAGCTGGAGCTGGAAGCAGAGTTTGGTGCGGGCAGGTCCCCGGTTGCTGCGCGGCGACACCATGATGCCGCAGTCCCGGAGCCTGAGCCGAAGGCGGTGGTGCCGCGGCCGAGCGCCGGGACGGGGAGCGCGCTGCGCTGGTTCACCACGGTGATCGTGTATGCCGCCTTCCTGGGGCTGGTGAGAGCTGGGCTGCAACCCTCTGGGGCCCGGAGCTTCTCTGCAGAGAACGCGGCCTTCCCAGTCGGAGTTGCGTATTGGTCCCTGTACATTGTCACCTTAGGTCAATAGCTAATCTGCCTGGGACTCAGTTTCCTCAGCTGACACGTGGGCACAGCCATGATTAGATGGAAAACTGATTTCCCAGTACGGTGTGTTTTTCTTTTGTTTTCTTTTTCTTTTTCTTTTTCTTTTCTTCTCTTCTCTTCTCTTCTCTTCTCTTCTCTTCTCTTCTCTTCTCTTCTCTTCTCTTCTCTTCTCTTCTCTTCTCTTCTCTTCTCTTCTTCTCTTTTTTCTTTCTTCCTCTCCTCTTCTTTCCTCTTTCCCTTCTCTCTCTCCTCTCTTTCTCTCTCTCTCTCTCTCTTTCTCCCCCCCCCCCCCAAACCGGGGATTGAATGCAGGTTCTTGCCAGTCAAGCACTTATTCTATTGAGCTTTCTCCCCAGGTCCCCAAACTCCCTGTCTCCTTGATGCTTTGGAGAGACACACACAGAGTGCTGCCCAGGCTTTTAGCCACTGCTTTGCCGCATGCTATATTATCTCACAGAAGACAGCGTTTTCTGGGATTTCCTGTTTCCAGTGGCCATGACACTAAATTCAGGTTCAGCCAGCCATTTAATCTTGCAGCTAGAAAACTGGTTGAGAGAGGAAAGTAACTTTTCTGAATCAAAACTACTGACTAAACGGTAGAGCAGGAATATCTGCCACTCTGCCTACAAACCTGTGTTGAGTGTGCATGGCTGCAAGTGTCTTTTGGGCCAAGCCCCTGGGCTTCCCCTCAATTCTGTATCTGTGGAAATCTCTCCCACAAATAAGAACATTTGGCAACTGAGACCCTGGGGAGTTGGGAGTTTGAGTCCCTCTCAGAGTTACCTTTGATCACTTAGCATCTCTGTCAGAGTCACCTGGTTTCTTAGAATATTTTGGTGGTTGGGGAGGGGTAAGAAATAATTCAATGAAAGTGTCTGGTGACCTTGCTCTGCCAGGTCTTAGAAGTCCTACAAAGGTGTGAAGTAATAACTTAGCCATGCTTACCCTTCCTTCCTTGTGCGTGATGCTTGACGTGGGCTTGTACACACCCGATCCTGAGTCCTGATCAGCTCCTGCTGGCTTACAAGCAGCTCTGCTGCTTGGAGGCGAGCACTGCAAGGTTCACAGACTTGCTTGCTGCCTCTGCTAACCCAAGTGCTCATCCCCGACGGCTCCCGTTGGAGCTGGAGGCACACAGTATATAACTGCTTGGAGCAATCATGAATTAGAAACATTTTTTCCTCAAAGAGACCAAGGTATTTCTTCTGAAAGCCAATGTTTGCTTAGTTCTTGCTGATATCTATGAAAAAGACAACATCTATTAAAAAGTTCATTTTAGCCTGAGAGATAGCTCAGTGGTATAAGTGCTTGCCTGGCAAGCACAAAGTCCCAAGTTTGGTTCCTGTACTGCAAAAAAAAGTTCATTTTAGGACTTAAAAACAAAAACAAAAACAAAAAAACATACCAGGGATATAACTCAGGGCCTGGGATCTAACTCAAGCACTTTTTTTTTTTTTCCTAGAAAGAAATGACTCAAGCCTGGTGTGGTGGCACATGTCTATAATCCCAGCACTTGGGAGGCTGAGGCAGGAGGATCAGTGTGAGTTTGAGATGAGCCTGGGCTACAAAAGTGAGCTCAAGGCCAGCCTGAACTGCATAGTGAGATCCTGTCTCAAAAAGACCAAAAAAAAAAAAAACAGAACGAAGTGACTCTGAAACTGGGCACTACTTGAAAGAGTTAAAAGTTCATGGGCCCGGCAGGATGGCTCAGTGGTCTAAAGCGCCTGCAGGTGGCTTCAGGGACCACGGTTCGATCCCCAGCACCACATGCTGCACCAGCTCTGCCCTTAGGGCAGGCTGAGCCAGCCATAAAAATAAACAAACAAACAAACAAACAAAAATAAATAAAAGTTCAGAAAATTGAACACAGGAACATGGTCAGTGGTGTCTAGACACAGAGCAAGAAAGTGACACACAGAAGTAGCCTGAGCAGCTACAGCTCCCTGATCTTTAAGGAGCAGCCTGCAGCCTGTGATAGCCCCAATCTTTGGCTGCTCAGCTATTTGTTTCACAAACAGGCACATTGCAGTGTTAACGAATTAGGTTTCCCACATACACAGGCAGATTTTGGCTAGAGCTAGCAAAATCTTGGGCTTTTGACCCTTTCTGTCACCACTATAATTAACTGGCAGGGTCTAACTCTGTAATCTACAATTGACAATGAAAAATGATTTGGATAATTGTTGGTGCTTACCATTTCTGTTGTTTTTGGTGTACAGAGAATGGTTGTATGAGATGCTTAGGACTCAGCACACACAACACACTGTGGGGACTTGAGGATGGCTATTGAGAGATGCTGTGTCCCTGATATCTTGGTATATCAGTAACATCCAGAAGCTAAAGAACTCCCTTAAATGGCATTTCCATGAATCCAACTGCTCAAAGTCAAGCCATTCAGAATTCACACAATAAAGAGAGCACGACAGTATTTAGCCTAACTGGTCAAAATCTTTGCTCAGACAGTGACATTGACTAAGGACCTGGGTGGCTATAAAACAGCTTGGTCCAAACAAGTCTCTGTGTGTGCAGCTAGACTCCTGTGACTCACAACTCACAGGAACCTGGAGACACACTACACATGAAGATTAGAGAGCCTTGGAACTGCCTGGCCTGCCACCCACCTCTCAGGATGCTTGTGAACCAACTATTTCTTGTTTCTGGGACCCCATCATGTGTCCTCACCCCTGAGAACTTTCCTTAATGTGTTCAGTGGTGGTGTGGAGAGAGCGCACTAGTGGCAGCCATGTCTTGTATATTGCTTAGTCTTTTCAGGCTGGAGTTTGAGCCTGTGGCCTCGTGCATGCTAGCAAGTGCTCCACCAACTGAGCTACACCCCCAGCTGCTCAGCCATATTTAAATTACTCTTTCTGTAGCAGTGAAATGAAGGGAAATTGAAGCATACTATTAAGTTTCTCCCAGTGTCACCCATAAGCACCCAGCATAGGCATAGAAGACATTTGATGCTAAATTTTGTTCCTGTAAGACTTTGGCTGAAAATAAATCTTCTCACCTAACTGTCAGAGAGTGGCTTCTCCTCTTCTAAATTCCTAGGAATTCTGATTCATCACAAGATCCAAAATTACTAGTGAACGTGTTAGCTTAAAATTCCATACAGGGCCCGACGGGATGGCTCAGTGGTCTAGAGTGTCTGCTTGGGAAAGCTTGGGTGGCTTCAGGGACCGCGGTTCAATCCCCGGCACCACATGCTGTGCCAGCCCTGCCCTCGGGGCGGGCTGAGCTGGCCATGGAAATGAGTGGATGGACAAGCAAAGGTTCTGAAACAAGAGAAAAAATGAATAAAATTTTAAAAAAATTCCATACAGCTGGTGTCCACTTCTGCCAAGAGTGAATACCCAAAAACACTATAAGGAAATTTCCTTGGTGGAAGCTAATTCATCTTTCTCTACTTCACAGTAGGTACAATTGTGGATACTGAGTGCCTTGGCCTCTGTGTACGGGAGGGGTGGGAACTTTTAGGGAAAGCTACTCAGAAGGCAGTGTGAATCAATCCAGAGAAGAAGATCTGAACCAGTGAGGCATCCAAACAGTGTTTACAAATTCTCCAGCCTAAATGTAGGTTCATGGGGGGCTGGAAAAGGGGTTCACTGACTGGCAGCCCAGAAGTCAGTCGCATTTGTTGTAAGTGTACATGGCACTGAGTAAGGCCCATTGCAGGTCTTCTTGTTATCTCATCTGTTATGGTTTATGTGTATTTTTCTCCCCAAAGTCTTATGAAGTCATTGAGGCCAGTTCTATCACTCTGTGATTAATTCATGATCCAAGGCTGGGATTGTGGGTCTGAGTGCTGCTGGGATTATGGGTGTGAGTGCTACACCCAGCCTGGGGTAGATACCTTGAATGTAACATAAGGGACACTTGCTTTCTGTTGCTATTGTTGCTGCTACTCCTCCCTTGCTCTCTTGCTTTTGCTATCACTGTGAAAGGTTGCTTTCTGCCATGTGCCATGCTGCCCTGGAGCCTCCAGTAACTGTGAGCTAAGCAAAGCTTTCCTTCCTTGAGTGTCAGGCATTTGTCTCAGCAAGGAGAGTAACTGGGACACCACCCATTACTGCGTACAGAGTCTGTTTATAAGAATACAGTCTCCCTTAGTGGAAAGGGCTCTTACTAGTTTTTAAGTAGCAACATCGTACAAACAATTGCTTGTGACCAATTAGGTAACCACCAGGTCTAGTGTAGGCACAATCCACTTTTTTGCAAACTTTTTTTCTCATATAGCTTTTCTCTAATTGGCAGCAGTCAGATTATTAATTGGAGGTGTTATGGTACTATTTCTAGAGAAAGCTCAGAGCAGTGATGTCTATAGTATCAAGAAGAGCTTTCCATTCTTCCTTTGGGGCTTCAAGAGGACTGAATGGGAACCTGGATCAGTACCAGCAGTAGTACAATGGTTCTCTAGTTTGGAGATGCTAGACTGCAAATTCCACAAGTCCTCTGGCTTCTTGTGGTAGCATGAGCCTTTGGTAAAGTCACTGACATAGTATGACTCTATGTGCTTTCCTGAAATGGTAGGGAAGAGATTAGGATAGCAGGAAGTGGGGGAAGGAGATAAGGATTTTAAATTTAATTTTTTTTTTTTTTTTTTTTTTTTTTTTTTGTGGGACTGGGGTTCAAACTCATGACCTTGCACTTGCCAGGCAGGCACTTGTGCCACAGAGCTATCTCTCCAGCCTCTGAGATAAGGATTTTGCAATGGGAGAGAAATCTTAATCCCCAGTCTTGAGGAAGATCTCTATATTGAGGATGGAGAGAAATATCCTTGGTCAGCTTAACCTTAAAGTTCCCAGTAGATATAGTTTCAGGAATCTTTTGGGTCCTCTTTAAGTTTTTTCTCTTACCAGTATTGAGATTGACAATCCAAAAATTGAGTTTTCTACTCAAAAATATTTGCTTGTCTCAATATTTTCTCTTAATTTTGAGTCATTTTATCTATGCCATGATAAATCTTAGAATACACACCTCTCTCCTCTCTCTCTCTCTCTCTTTTTCTGTATTTAGACTGAACCCTAGGAGCACTGAACTACATCTCCAGACCCTCTTTATTTTTATTTTGAGACACACTTATGAAATTTTCCGAAGCTGACCTCTAAGACACTCTTCTGTCTCCTAAAGTAGCTGGATTGCAGGTGCATGCCACTAAGCCTGGATGGGGATGAAGTAAGTTTAATCATGGAAGCTTCAAAGACTCAGCAAGAAGCAGCTGGACAGCTTAGCAATGGATTTACATTCTCCGTACTCGTTATATTTTCTAACTCACTGCACAGCACTGTTTATTAAATAGGGCATGATAGGTAATTAGACCTGGATCAGTCTGATAGATGACACTCAATTTGCACATCAACAATTTCCACCTTGGACGATTCAGCTGGAAAACCTGCAAGTCATTTCCTTAGTATACAATTAATTCTTGCTGGGCTTGAATTTGGATTAAACATCAGCTCAAGGTTTATGAGCCAGCGAATTTGTTGACTGAGAATTCTTAGCCAGGCCAGTGGAGTGATCCTGAGTTATCTGCAACCTGCTCTTTTTTTTTTTCAAAGAATTTTTAATTTTATTTATTATTATTTTTTTCTTGTTTCAGAACCCTTGTTTTGTTTATTCACTCATTTCCATGGCCGGCTCAACTTGCCCTGAGGGCAGGGCTGGCGCAGCATGTGGTGCCAGGGGTTGAACCGCGGTCCCTGAAGCTGCCCAAGCTTCCCCAAGCAGGTGCTTTAGATCACTGAGCCATCCCGCTGGGCCCCTGCAACCTGCTCTTGACTGAGTCCTTTTTATGAATATCCCTGAACTCCAAGCTGATGGTGGCTCAGCAAACTACCAGGTGACATGCTGACTTGCCTGGGAGTGAGTGACAAGACTTAAAGGGCCTTGGCCAAAGACCTGTTGAGAGTTTGTTACAAGAGTGATGCAACTGATAAGAAAATTTGGTTCTTTCTCTTGGATGCCTTTTTTTTTTTAAAGAGACAAACTTTTTTTTTTTTTTTTTCCTTTTGAGGTAGTGTGGAGGACCGCCTGAGCAGCTCTCCTTGAAAGAGGAGCAACTGTCTCCATTTTGATTGAGCCTGACTCTAATCCCTCATATTGAAATGTACAGAGCTGGCTAGGACTTCTTATTATCCTTTCAATTGGCCTTAAGCGGTGTGTATTGGTCTAGCCGAGGTGCTGGTGGTAATTTTTGAAGATGGCATGCATGTTTCCCTGATAACAGGACGAAGAGCCAATGCTCCACGGTGTCAGCT